>RJWM01002556.1:0-50129 GCA_004363535.1 Dasyprocta punctata | reverse complement strand
GAGTTTATACTTCTCAGGGAATCTAATATCTAGCCCACAGCCTTTCCACAACTGTGTCTTGTGATTCCCCAGTCACTGTGGTAAGGTAACCCCAGAAACTCTGAAGTGTAGTTCTGTGGTTTCTGATTCCCTGACTAGCTTAGTTTTAAATGATTAACCCCTGCCCCAAATGGCTCCTGGTTAAATACTCTCAAATCTGGCAGGCACTGATAGATTTCTTCTCTAGCCTGCCATGCAGGAGTTACTTTCAGAGTAAAACCACACACTGTTTTTGCAGCTTACAATAACAGTGGGCTCTTCTTGTGGGTAGCACTACTGGCTCAGTCTGTTGTTTGTCTCTGGCACTGCTGAGCCTCTTAGGGCTTACTTTGTGTTGGCAAAGACAGGTATCCTTGGTTAGCACTCCAGCCTGCTTCCTTCTAGTCTCTGCATTGTCTTCAGTTTCTTTAGTTTTTCTGTAGTTTCTAATTTTCCTGTCATCTCTTTCGTGATTTCCAGAGATCTATTTTTATTTCTTCATTAACTTGTTGTCTTCCAGTTGTTTCAATTCCAAATTGCAGAGAAGCTATATTTTGCTTATTGTCTTTACTTGCCAATTTTCTTTTTTTTTTTCATGGATATTATGCCATCCAAGAGTAGGCATGACATTTGGAATACAAATTGTAGAGCAAGATTACCTAGGTTCAAATTCTGCTCTGCTACCTGCTAGATTGTTCAAGTTGTAGAGTCTCCTTGTTCCCTGATTTCCTCATATATCAAAAGGAAAAAGCCAATTTTCCATACATTTTAGCATTGTTGTAAGGTTTAAGTGGCTAATAATACTATGCCAAACAACTTAAGTACTAAATGTAACTCTTGTAAAATACTACAGTATAATTAATCTTGATTTTCTTCTTCTCTCTCTTGTGCTATTTTTTTTCTTTTATTCTGTTCATTTCCATCTTTCATGTAAAAGCCTTCCCAGTGTTTGGTTATTATCTTAGTCTATATTCTGTTGCTATAACTAAATACCTGCCATGTCTAGCACAGCTCTCAAACTTCCTGGGGAGCAGACAGTGGAAGATAAAGAAATGAAGACAAGAATCAGAATGCAGAAAGCTGAGGTCAGGTGAAGCCTTCTCTCCAAATGGGAGAAAAGAACTCCTTGGTGACTGTAGCTACACTTGGGAGGCTATTGTTAGTAAAAACCCCCCTGTCTAGCAACTTGATTGCTTAGTTCACCTTGAGGCATCTCACTTTCTTGGAGCTGGAATAGCTCATTCATGTGACTCACCTCAGGCACTCCATACATATGATCATATGATCAATCCCCAGCTTCAGCCACTGCCCACAAATACCTGTGACTAGTACTTTATGAAGAAAAGAGGGTTATTTAACTCACAATTTTGGAGGTAAAGAGCAGAGTGCAGGCATCTGCTAAGCTCTGATGACAGCTTCATTGAGGATGGTATTGTGGCAGGACTTCATGGAGAAGCAAAAGATGAGGGCAGGGCCAGGCTTGCTCTTTTGAAAACCATCCTCATGGGAATTCATCCAGTTCTACTAGACCTGACCCACTGCCAAGAGGCCCTGACACACCATGTCCATCACCTCAGTGCTGCCATACTGGGGACTGAACTTGCAGGTACGTGAACCTGTAGAACACATGAACCACACCCAAACCATAGCATGTAGTCTGCTTATACTTAGAGGCTAGCATTAAAGTGCTGAATGAAAGTTCTTTCTATAAGGGCAGTTTTCCCTTCCCCTATCCTGATAGAATTAGATACCCTGTGAGATCAGAGTCTTATTGGTAGTCACAGTATTCCCTGAATCTGTAGCATAGTAGGTGCCCAATAAATCTTTGATATCATTATTAAACCTCTTTGAGCCACACTTTTTTTATAGGAAACATGCAGTAAAACATTTACCTGTGTTAGAAGAATTTACATAGTTACCTACAGCACCTGGCATAATACTTTAGTATTTAGCAGATGCTCAATATATAACTACTAGCAATATTATCACTATCATCTCCACAGACAACAGGGCTGCTGCTTCACGACCATTTGTGCTCACCACTGACCATGCTAAAAATAGAGGAAAGTATGGTCCTTGTTGAGAGGCTAGTTTACTTATTAGTTACAAGTAAAGCAAGGAGAGGACTCAAGATAAGCACCCTCAACATTCAGTGTGTAGAAATCCTAAGAATTTCAAGATCAGTGGTAATCTTGAAAGCAGCAAGTGGACAGTGACACTGATTCACCAAGTATCTCAGTGGAGCCACCATTCACAAGGTGCTCTTTTCTATGGCTAGGCATAAACACTAAAGGGCGGGAGGAGATCCAGCTCTTTCCATACACCCAGACACATTTTGCAGAGGAGAGGTAGGCTGATTGATTCGTTTTTGTTTTCTAGAGTTTTAAAACTTAAATAGTATGTGCTATAGTCTTTTTAATCAATCAGTACAAAAGGGTGTAATGGAAAAGACAGCAACCCTGCCACCTCCAAATCTTCATGCAAATTCCCCATAGATAAACATATTTATTACCAATATTTTTAATGTATACACTAGGATATATGCATAGTTTTTCACAAATAGAAATCATGAAAAAACACTGCACTCACTCTAGGTTTTTTTCTTCCAAATTTATCTTTCCCAATCATACTATGTGTAGATTTACCTCATTTTTAACAACTACACTATTCACAAGGTAGTATAACAGATAAGCCCCCAGATCTTGATGACTTAATTAAAGTTTACTTTTCATTTAAATCCAATTGGTGGTTGAGTGGGAAGTGGGAGGAGGCAGGTGTTCTGCTCCCAGCACTTATTCAGGAATCCAGAATGACTCATGGCCCTGCCAACTTGAACATGTGACTCCTACACACTTGGTAGCTTCTAATGTCACCCTGGATGACAATATCCAGCCATGTCTTTGGCTCACATTCCCACTGGCCGGAAGTGGAAAACCCCTATTCTAGAGCAGTACTTTTACCCATATTGCAGAACTGGAAGACCTCTGTTCTAGAGAAGTACTAGGAAATGTTCTGGCCGACTGCTGCTTCCTTGCAACAACTGGACACTACACAAGACAGGCACAAAAATCTGACCAACATTTAAATATATCTGAAACAATTGCACAATAGGAATTAATCCTAATTTAGTTAAGCTTTCCTTTTTTTTTTTAAACTTATTTATTTATTTTTGGTTTTTTGAGACAAGATCATGCTGTGGAGTCCAGGCTGGCCTTGAACTCCCAATGAACCCCAGCTTCCCTAGTGCTGGATAACAGACATGCACCACCATGCCTGGCTTTAAATTTTTGAAGGATAGCTTTCCTCATTTCTGCTTTTCTTTTGGTGGAGCAGGCAATCCATTGCTAGAGGCCAAACCCATTGCCTTGCTCATGCTAGGCAAGTTCTCTGCCTCTGAGCTGCATCTCCACCCAAAAGCAAGTTTCTAAAGTATGGAAAAATACTACCTGGTAAGAATGAAGAAATAGCCGGGCGTGGTGGCGCATGCCTTTAATCCCAGCACTCGAGAGGCTGAGGTAGGAGGAGCGTTGTGAGTTCAAGGTCGGCTTGGGCTACAACGCCAGCGCAAGGCCGGCCTGAACTACATAGTGCAAGCCTGCCTCAAAAAAACTAGGGCTGGGAGTTTGGCTCACTGGCTTAAGCACCTGTCTGGCATTTGTGAGGCTGTGAGTTCTATCCCCGGTGCCGCAAAAAAAAAAAAAAAAAGAATGAAGAAATAAGCAAATAAACATCCATACCACTGCTTCTGGGTATGCATCCCAGTCTAAGCTTGGCTTAGTAGAGAGAAGACTAAAATTGAAGACCTTTAAAGGATGCACGCCTTTGACTCAATAATACTGTTAACATTTCCTGTAGAAGTTAGTGGATCACTGCTCTCATCTGTGCATATAATACAAGAACGTGTATAATAGAGCTGGGGCTATAGCTCAGTGGCACAGATGCCTGCCTGGCAAGTACAAGGTCCTGAGTTCAATTCCTGGTACCAAAAAAAAAAGTGTTTACAATAATAACATTATAAGTAACCTTATGCACATTATAAGTAATCTAAATGTCCAACAGTGGAGAACTGCTGAAATCACTGTACATCCATATAATGGGATAGTATGCAGGTATCTAAAATAATTATTTAGATATCTGAAACAAAAATATGTCCATAATATAATAAAAGAGACATATGGTATAATTTTTTAAACAAATTGATCACTTGTAGCAAAAAGGATAGAGGCCCATATACATCCAAATGTTTATAATATTTGTCTCTATACAGTAGAATGATTTGCATTTTTACTTTCCTTTGTACCATTATGCAATATCTCAATATTTTATTATTAGAAGAAACAACATACTTACTATCAGCTTGAAATAAAAGAGAGAGAGAGAGAGATAAAGGGGATTAGGTGATTAAAGGCAAGTATGTGAGTTAGGCCCAGCCTCCCAGCCCCTGCTGTCTACTGGATCTGTCATCTAACACTCAAGTTGCTATCAGGAGCACTTTTCTCTGTCAAAGTGACTGGCTTTTGTCCTGCTACCTCTAGGTTATAAAGAGGGTAAGGAAGCCTCAGGGCAGTGAGCAGAACAGCCCCACTTATGAGTCGGTGGGCAGGGGCTGCCTATCTCTAGCTGCACATGGGGAACATCGTCAGGGCCCTCATGGCCTTCATCCCTGCTGACCGCTGCCAGAACTACGTGGTCAGAGACCTCCGGGAGATGCCACCGGACAAGACGGTGGATGTGAGTGGGAGCCGGCTGCGCCGCCTACCTGGACACGTGTGCGCCTTCACAGAGCTCGTCAAGCTCTACCTGAGTGACAACCATCTCAGCAGCCTGCCTCCAGAGCTGGGGCAGCTGCAGAACCTGCAGATCCTAGCCTTAGATTTCAACAACTTCCAGGCTCTGCCCCAGGTGGTGTGTACCTTGAAACAGCTGTGCATCCTCTACCTGGGCAACAACAAACTCTGCGACCTCCCCAATGAGCTGAGCCTGCTCCAGAACCTCCGGACCCTGTGGATCGAAGCCAACTGCCTCACCCAGCTGCCAGACGTGGTGTGTGAGCTGAGTCTCCTTAAGACTCTGCACGTGGGTTCCAATGCCCTGCGTCTGCTGCCAAGCCAGCTCCAGCGCCTCCGTGAGCTTCGGACTATTTGGCTCTCAGGCAATCTGCTGACCGACTTCCCCCCTGTGCTGCTTCACATGCCCTTCCTGGAGGTCATTGATGTGGACCGGAACCGTATCCGTTACTTCCCCAGCCTGGTCCACTTGTCAAGTCTGAAGGTGGTCATCTATGATCACAATCCTTGCAGGAACGCACCCAAAGTGGGCAAAGGTGTGCGACGTGTGGGAAGATGGGCAGAGGACACGCCAGAACCTGACCCCAGAAAAGCCAGGCGCTATGCATTGGCCATGGAAGAAAATCAGGAGCTGCAGGCACCTGCCCAACCTCCTGCACTTCCTCCTTCCAGCTCCTGAAGAGCTGTGGTTGTAGGTGAGTCCCAAGGACCCCACTCCCACGTGCTCTGAAGACCTCTCATTAGAGGGGGAGGGATTCTTCTGCGTCACTGGAAGGGGCTACTGGAGAGCCAGTTGAAACGCCATAAAGAAACACTGAGGAAAAAAACGTCCAACAGCATGCTTTCAAAGGGAAAGTTGTGTGCTACCGGTGACTGAGCTACTCAGAGTGATCATAACTACTTCGCAGGAAAACAGCTTCTCCAAGGAGGTATCTTAAAACACTACAGAGTGAGAAGGGCTGGGACACCGACCTCCTCCATTCCTCAGCAGTGGCTGGTCATGAAGGTCGTGAGCTCATAAATAAGGTACTTGTTAAAGAGCCCACTGAATATTCAGATGGCCTGTTTCTAGTCCTTTGCAGGACGTATTTTCTTTACTGTGAATGACCATGTATGGTATTTATGCATTGTTACTAATCCAGGCCACTGACAATAGGACATTTCTACCTACTCGATCAAATTCACAGAAAAAAAAGCTGTTTGTTGTTGCAAAGGCTCAAGATGAAACATTTTCTCCAGGAGTTTAACACCTTTGAAGACTCTTACTGGAGAATGCCTCTTGGTGGGGTCCAGGTGCCAATGGTTCACATTGATTTCACTCATTTTTCCTTAAAATTCTGGCTCAAGGTCTGTTCTAAACTATGTTTTGTCACTGACAACCTTAGGAGTCATTTGGAAAGTAGGACTCTTCTGAAACGTAGTCTCACTAAAGTTAAGTCTCACTGATTCCTGGCCAAACCGCTTCCACTCCCAGCAAAGCCCTTCTGGTTACCAGAATGAGGCTGAATGGAATCCCTGTCCTTGGAGGAAAACCACATTTCTAGACTCACACTAAGTGAAAGGGAATAGGTGAGAAATCTGTTCACTTGAATCTTGAATTACAGGTTGTAGGTTATGCGAGATGTCTCTCTGCCCTTTTTAGCCTCACTGTTTCTGCTTTCGTTCCCATCTGTTTTCATTTTTAAAGACAAGGTCTTTCAACAGTGCATAAACCTACATATTCTGGTCATTATCTTTGAAAGTATATAAACTATAACCCTCCCATGGATACATAAACTTGAAAGAAATTGCTGTCAGTGTTAACATACCTTTTCAAGAAACAAGGACACAAAAAGCGTCTAACTAAAACAAACTGTACTGAGCTTTTAAAAAGTACTTTTCCCAGAACAGCATCTTAACCCAGCAAAATTTTGTTTTAAAGTAATATAACAAAGCAGACTATTTATATGTATGGGTTTGTACCAGAAATATTTCTTGCTGCACTAGAGGAACTTCTATGATATCACATAATTCCTTCCTGTCACCCGTCAAGCATCTGCTACTCACCAATTTGACTGCCAAAGGATCCCTTTGATCATTAAATTAAATATGCTTATACCTATAGGTAAATCGTATTTCTCCTTTGGTAATAAGCCCAGATTTCAGTTAGACAGTTAGAATTTATAGTCTCTTCTCATTCCTAATGATTGAAATCAAAGATATACTCAGCGCCAAAATCAAATAAGTATTTGCCAGTGAGAATTTACCTTCTAAGCTTCATCTACAGCAGAGCTTATGGATTGCTGACTTCCTTTTAACCTGTCTTCTCCACCATCACCCCCGAGATTAATGACCCCACCTTTTTCAGCATGGCTGCAGGGTATACACAGAGTGAAGTCAGTTGATCCATAAGTTTTCACCGGAAAAAAAAAAAAAAACCTCACGTATAACTACTGTTCTGAATTGGATGTCAAATTACAAACGTTTTTGGCTTATAGTCAAGCTGTTTTCTTCTAAAACAATCAATATACAACAAATAAACATTTCTCAAATAACATGGTTAAGTGATTTTGCTGTCCAAACGTTTTCACTGTAGGTTTTCAATCAATTTTATGAAGTGTACAAATGCCTACTTCTATTTCTGTAGTCCAATTTGATGTTTTCTGGAGACACTGACATCACAGACAGTAAGATGAAGGGAGAATGTTGAAGCACCAAACAGAACTTTCTTTTACCCTGAGTGTTGAAACCTAAAGCACTCATGTATCAGAGGGAAGTTCTTGAAGTAGTGGGGATGGAACCCAGGGCCTCACACATGTGAACCAAGGGCTTTACCTCTGAGCTACACCTTCAGGTCTCTTCCAGACCTTTATATAAGGCTTTTAACTTCCAGAAATAAGAGTGATGCCATTTAAAATTTTCACATGGATTCTGTAAAATGAATCTGCCATCAAGTTTTTTCATTTTGTCTTAAAATGCAGCACGATAGTTTATAATGTTACACTTAAAAAGAGGGCATTTGCCCTAAAAACCGACTGAAGTAAAGCAACTTCAACTAAGAGCACGTATCAAACACACAATGATCCACAAGCACTATACTATCATGGCTAACTGCAGCCCTTCAGACCACCTGCTTTCTATCCCAGCTGTGCCTCTGTTAGTTAGCACCTGTGTACGTGCTTCCTCATCAGTAAAATTGTAAAGTTCTACCTCGTAGGGTCCTGCAAGGATTAAAACAATTACTGTGTTTAAAGGTATAGAACAGTGTTTGGTATGTGGCAATAAATGTTCATGTAACATTCTTTTACTAACTGCTATACAATGCAGCCTAAAACTTATATTTACTCTAAAATCAGTATAATTCCTTCCTTGATGGAAAAGTATAAATGATTTTAGAATCGCAGCTCCCCCCCACAACAACCCCGCCCCAAGTAAATTTTTCAGCCATAGAATCCAATCCTGATTATAAGAAATATAACTGCAATTTGGTCAAATGCTTCTGGCTTACCTAAATACAACACACAGACCTAAACACCATGGATTCATTCTTTAAATTTCTAAATGAATGTACTTTGTGTCTTCTGGGATTCTAAATTTCATAAAAAATCACCAAACTTGAATGGTGCCAGATACTTTACTGCCTTGTCATTGCAAAAAGAAAAATGTAGATTCTTTCTAATCCCATTACCCTTAAAGAACACTAATGCTTTATTTAAAAAACAAAGTACGCATAGCTTTCCTTCTCCTTTGGACTGTCCATACTCCTGCAGAACAGGAAGCAGGTCTCATTCAGCTTTGCATCCCCAGTGCATAGCACAGTTCTGTCATGTCACTTGAATACCAAAGGTTTTATCGTGCAACCAGCCCAGACAAGTAGATGGGCTGACATTATTGAGGTCTGGGAGTATCTTCAGGACCTTGTATAAGTGCCCCCCCACCCCTGGGACCGGGGATTGAACTCACACCCTCACGCCTGCCTGACAGGTGCGTAAGCCGCTGAGCCAAACTCCCGGCCCTGGTTTTTTGAGGCAGGGTCGCACTGTGTAGCTCAGGCCGGCCTTGCGCTCACGTTGTAGCCAAAGCTGCTTCGAACTCACAACGCTCCTCCTACCTCAGCCTCCCGAGTGCTGGGATTAAAGGCATGCGCCACCACACCCGGCTTCAGGGCCTTGTATGAGCTAATTCACTTAATCCTTTCAATTCGCCTCTGCAAACAGGTGTTATATATTGCTTAATTTTTTTTTTTTTTTTTTTTTTTTTTTTTTTTTTTTTTTGGTGGCACCGGGGACCAAACACAACCTCACGCCTGACAGGCAGGCACTTAAACCACTGAGCCAAACTCCCAGCCTAGTTTTTTTGAGGCAGAGTCGCACTACGTAGCTCAGGCCAGCCTTGCGCTCGTGTTGTAGCCCAACCCGGGTCTCGAACTCACAACGCTCCGCCTACCTGACTGAGCCTCCCGAGTGCTGGGATTAAAGGCGTGCACCACCACGCCCGGCTTCTGCTTACAATTTTAAATCAGGGGGTTAGGGATTTAATTTAGTGGTAGCGTGCATGCTTAAGATGTATGAGGCCCTCAGTTCAATCCTAGCACCAAAAAGAAATGAATACATATCAGGAACTTGTTTTTATCTTATTCTTCAGATGTGGAATAAGAGAAGTTCTATGGTAATTCTGTGGTCTTCTATTGCTCTGATGTACTCCTAGAGTAAAGGCAGATTTTGCAAGTTTTATAGAGTACTTATTTACTTTTATCATTCAGGGTCCTGACAAGAATCTGCATTCATGGAGAGACAAAGACTATGACTAGACAGAATAAAGTACAGGAAAAAATTTAGGTAATAGTAATGCAGACAATTACCTGTAGCAGTTGCTGTCACTACCCATAAGGCTGAGTGAACAGGAAAAAGAAATATGCACCCAAATCTATTAAGTGCAGAGAGCCCCAAAAGAGGGGCTGCCTAGCAAAGATGTTGTAGTAGGTCCTGCTACCCCCAGAAAGAGCAAAGACAGGAAGAAAGTAAAGACCACCTCTTTCCATTCCTGTCAGCACCTCCTGAGTTACGCCACAGGGCAGCAGTCCCCAGGAGCTGTGAGGCAGTTAGCAAGGGTAAGCCTCAACGGCCTCCAAGAAGGAAGAGTGATCTCAGCACACAGATTACCGAAGGAAAAATGGTTACTAGATTTAAAAATATTAAGCAGTTAAAACAATTTTCCACGCAGGGATGGCAACCACTGTAGATTCCTCATCAATTTATTTTTACTTTCATGGTGCTGGGAGTTGAACCCAAAGCCTCGCACATTATGTCAGAGCTCTCCCACCGAGCTGCACCAGCCTGTTCTTTTCAAAATAGTTTTAAACTCCATCTTAAAACTTACAGGAATTTTATCTACTAAATGAAGATTTAAACACTTGAACACTTGGAATTTCTCTAGGCCCAAAACAACTGTATCTGTAACCGCTTCAAAGCAGATTAACTCTGAAAGTGCCACGAGTCAGGTTGGAGAAGCAGTCGAGTGGTTACATACTTACCAGTCACGTGCAAGGCCCTAGGCTTCATCCCGGGCACACAAAAGGGGCAGGAAAGAGGCAGGGGTGTATTGTTAGATACGATAATAAAGTGCCACATTTCTCCCTCTTTCTTAAAACTGTTAACACTGTAATACTTACTGGCTTATGCTTTTTAACATCTTCAGAGAAAACATACCCAACTACACTTTCACATTAAGACATAATTCTTAGTAGCGCACACCTTTACCCCGAGCACTCGGGAGGCTGAGGTAGGAGGAGCATTGTGAGTTCGAGGCCGGCTTGGGCTACAAGGCAAGCGCAAGGCTGGTCTGAGATACACAGTGCAACCCTGGCTCAAAAAACTAGGGCCGGGAGATTGGCTTAGCGGCTTAAGAGCCTGTCTGGCAGGTGCAAGGTTGTGAGTTTGATCTCCGATGCTGCAAAAAAAAAAAAAAAAAAAAAAAGATGTAACTCTTAAGCTACCTAGATCCCTTGGGATAAACATACCCACCTCTCCCACTGAAATGCCTGCAGGTTGTGCCATCCTTGCTTCAACCTGGGATTCAAAACTGACCTATGCTAAAAGCACGTTTTTCTCTTGGGGGAGCAGGCACCTAAGACAGGGTCTCACAGTGTAGTTGAGACAGCTTTGAACTTGTGAAGTACTAAAAACATGGAGAAAAACTTTCTCAAGATGGGGGTCTGGGCCCGGGAATTTAGCTCAGTGGTATAAGCACCTGCCTGGCAGGCACGAGGTTGCAAGTTCAATCCCCAGTACCAAAAAAAAAAAAAAAAAAAAAAAAAAAGATGGGAGTCTATGTTGTCCAGGCTGACCTCAAACTCATGAGCTTGAGTGATCTTCCTGCCTCAGCCTCTTGAGTAGCCACGACTACAGGGATCTACCACTGTGCAGAGCAAGAACTTAAAAGACTCTGCTCCCAAGGCTAGTGCCAGTGTTATCCATGAAAACCCTTTTGCTCCTTTATGGGACCACCCCTCAACGTTACCACAGAAGACAGCCAGTAAAACCAAGTTAAGTTACTACCACGGTTTCTCATTTCTGGTGCATTCTCCACAAGTGTTGACTTCCAAACTCTAAAAGCTAAGGGTAGCTGGGCAGTTTAGCTTGTCTAGCATGTGCAAGCTCCAGGGTTTGATCTCCAAACACATCTGAAGTTCCCTTCAAAATAAATTCAGCACTACCTATACCTATACACATTCTTTCTCCCATCTACTTACCAAAAACAAAACCTGTAACAATCAATATATCCAAAAAATTAAATGAGTACTGGTAGTGTACGGTACTCTCACTACACAAAACTAAAATGGGTATTAGAACTTATGTGTGACAGAGCATAATCTATGAACTAGCAACAGAACTAAAAGATTAATGTATGGTGTTTATCACATTTGACTTGGGCTTGTACTAATCGATATATTCATTTCATAAAAGCATAAGATCAATCATTAAGTAGAACACTTCTATACCACAAATCATTTCCAATAAGTAGATTGTAAACAGGCACATACAGATCAGTAAGACGTTAAGCACTCTTTTTTACAGTTTTTTATTTTAGTGACAGTAAGAGAAATGGACTTTTATTACCAACTGAACTGTATGGAAAAATCAAACAGCAAATAAATTAGACCCCTGCTAAAACAGAAGGTCAACTAAGTGTCAAAATATAATGGGCACAGATAAATATCAATTCCACAGTCTTCTTTACGAAGTTAACACAATTCTTCTGTGAACTGGTCCAGATACCAACAGCACACTGGAATGCTTAACAGGGATGGTGATCAGGAACACGTTTCCTGTAAGAAAAAAACATAACTAAGAAAAAAGCAGGGCTGGGCATGTAGCTTAGGGGCAGAGTGCGTGACTGGCATCTCAGACACCCTAGATTCAATCCCCAGTACCACAGCCACCAAAAAAAGTTTACAGTAATAATAAAAATATAATTTTAACTAAAATTGTATACTAAATATAAACAGCAAGAAACCTAATTTTATTAAAATCATTATAGTTCAATCTTCTGTTAAAGCAGCTTTCTATCTCACGACTAACATTCTTCAATTACTGTGTTATTAGTAAGAGGACATCAGAAAACAGGTGCAATGTAAAGGGCTGTAGATATTCAGCAATTCTCAACTTCTCAACCCCACAACCTACTTAACCAAGACAGAATCTCCAGAAAAAGGTTAATTCATTCTGGTGTGTGTGGGTGTGTATACAGTATATAAAAATGTTACTCAATTAGTCAAAGATAGTTACTGTCTTTGTAAAATGACAAGATACTGTACTGGATACTGTAGATGAAAACCGGTGGATCAAAACAACTGCTTGCAACCTGGGCTACAAAATGAGTTCAGGGCCAGCCTGAACCATATAGTAAAACCGTGCCTCAAAAAAGACCAAAAACAAAAACAAACACAAAAACACTGCCACCAACAAACAGTTAAGCTGGTACTTGGGTAAGATAACTCACTCTAGAAGGCCAATATCCCGCACACCTTTTATTTTTTGGGACTATATAGTAAAAAGGCATATAAAAATCTTTTGGGAAGAGGGGACAATAAAGGTACTAGTGAAGTTTTTAATTTGATGCTTTGAAGAGCTCAAGTTTAAGAAACATAAGTTTCTAAAGGCAAACAAAATAGTGATCAGACTTCAAGAGTATTATAATGAGGTTATACAGAGGTAAAACTTCCAAACTCAGCAGCTTATGAACCTCATCGAAAAAGTCATTATTGAGTCAGGGTGCAGTGGGGCCTGGGGGCATATGTCTATAATCCTAACATCTGAGAAGCTGAGGCAAAAGGATCCCTGCAAGTTCAAAGCCAGTCTGAACTACACAGCAAAACCCTGTCTCAAAAAAAAAAAAAAAAAAAAAAAAGAAAAAAAGAAAAAAAAGGAAGATAGTAAGCCAGGCATAGTGCTACACCTTGTACAGTCAGCACTCTTGAGACGCTGAGGTATCATGATTTGAAGTTCAAACCCAATCTGGACAACTCAGCAAGACCCCACTGTCGTAAAAATAAAAAGGAGCTGGCGATGTGTAAAGGCCCTGAGTTCAATTCTCAGTACTGAGGAAAAAGAGGCAGGGAGAGGATAAGGGGAGAGATGGAGGGAAAGGAAGGAGGAAAGAAAGGAGGAAAAAGAGAAGAAAATACATGAATGTCTATGTGGAAGTGTACCCAAGAGAAAACTGCTGGAGCTGCTGCACCCTGGCAAAGACGCAGGCACTTACTGTAGCACTCCACACTTTCCACAATGCACCCCACAACCGGTGCTCCTTGGTATTTGACTTTACCAAGCCTAACTTCTTTCAGTCCTGAGAACGACCCTGGCTGTTTCTCTGTGCCTCTTTCCTCCTAAGCTCTTCTGACTTAGATCTAAGTACTGTGATTATATATTTTAAGTAACTTGGATATAATACTTTTAAACTAGGCCACAATGTTTCCATTTCCATTCATTATAACTATCTCCTTGCAAACACAGCTCCCTGATTTTGTCTTGGTGCTAGTAATTTTTCTTTGAGAATTAAACATGCTCTAGTACCTTGGTGCTGCTTTGATGATGTTATCCACACGCAGAATCACCTCTGCTGCTTCTGCTGCACTCAAAAGAACCTGTCGCTTCACTTGGAAACTTTCTGTTATACCCAGCATTGCCATATCTCCAATGGTACCTTCCTTCATATCTAAAAACACAAGGGATATATTTACTAAATATGTAGCTGCTAAGCCACTATGGTATCAAAACCTCTCTAATGATTTACAGTAAATAAAACTGAATGTGACTGTTATTAAAAAAAAGATTACACCACCAAACCACTTGATTTAGTTAGCAAATCAGTCTAAAAACCACTCGAGGAAAGCCTTTTAAAAAATTAAAAAGTTTAACTACTGATCACCTGTATTAGCAGAGGGTACCAATGTCAAAAATGATATAGAACAGTAAATCAGTAACCTGTCTTTACACCTATATATAAAATTACTGTAGCAAATCAGAATCCTAAGAATTTATAAGTCATCTCTCCAGTTTTTTGTTGAGAATCCTGCTTCATCTTTGCAGACAACAAATTTCTTATTAAAGGACAGGATTATCTGCCTTTTAACACTGTTCCTGTAACATCTGTAATGTCTTGCAACGCTGAAAACTTTTCAGTGTTACATTTGCCTTACTGGTCACTTTTATCTATGGATTATAGATCTACACTCAAGAATGTTACTAAAATAAATTTACTCTAAAATTAAAAGTCAACACTGATTATATTTAAAAAATACACTAATCCCAGCACTTGGGAGCCTGAGGCAGGAGGAGAATCACTGCAAGTTCAAGATCAGCGAGGACCACAAAAGTAAGCTCGAGACCAGCCTGAACTGCATGGCAAGACCCTATCTCAAAAAGACAAACAAAATAAAACCACAAAACAAACAAAAAAACAGTATAATACACTATAGTACAGTTTACATTTAGTTCAGAATACAAGCATTGTCAATATAGACATCAAACTAGGTACAACTCTTTTAGTTTAATACCTCATACGGTAGTATTGAAAATATGGAGTTAAAACACATTTTCTCAGCATATATAATAGTTACACAAAAGCAAGAAACACAGGGTCTTTTATACAGTCATTCTAAGAATTTTGATCTCCCAAGAGAAATGAATTTGAGTTACTTTTTACAACAAAGTTCCACTTGATTTCTTACCTAGTCCAGCAGTTACTTTGCCTTCACTATGAGCAGCTCGGAGTTGGGCCACCAGATCTGCACTGTCATAACCTGCATTGTCAGCTATGATGGTGGGCAACTATGAAACAAAGACAAGTAAGTACTTACTGTAAAAATGGTTAACTCCTACCTAGAAAGATAACTGTTTAAATTATACATTTAGAAACAATGTAAAACCTGCTTCATTTTAATTACTGATCTTTTTTTGGAGGGGGGTTGAGACAGGGTCTCACTGGGTAGTGTAGGCTGGCCTTAGACTCACAGCGATCCTCCTGCCTCAGCCTCCCAAGTGTTGGGATTACAGGTGTGAGCCACTGCACCCAGCCAATTATTGATCTTGCAAAGTATAAAATCCAAAATCAAATTTAAAAACTGTATGAGCTAGCTCATTTTCTTGAAGTCAAGGAAGTGACTATTTCCTAAGATAGAAATATGTATTCATTTTAAAAACAGTACCCACAAAATTTAATTTCAGAGCTTATTTTTATTAACTTACCATTCTCAGGGCTTTAGCAAAGGACTCCATTGCAACGGCTTCTTTTCCTGGTGTTCTATTGGCAAGCTGTGTCACAGCATGAGCCATCAGCATCTCAGAACAACCTACACATTAAAATTCCGATAAACTATAGTTATGCCCAACGGTTCCTAGAAATTGCTGACTTCCCTTAAGATAGCCAAGAATTTTAAAATTTAAGTCCAAAGGCAACAGTTTCTGCACTAAAACCACTAAAACCATTTAAAGCATACTGTACTTTAAGAAATAGTGCTTATTACTGGCTAAAGATATAGTTCAGTGGTAGAGTGCCTAGCATGCACAAGGCTCTGGGTTCAACCCCCACCCAGCACAGCAACAAAAAAAGAGAAACACTGTAAGTGCTGATTATTTTCCACATGCTTACCTCCTCCATAAACAGTTCTAGGATCCTTCACAGTTTGGGCAAGAACACAAAGAGCATCATGCAATGATCTTTCTGCTTCATCTAAAATTTGCTGAGTGGCACCACGCAAAACAATGGTACAAGCCTCACCTAAAGTTAAAACAAAACATTCTTATGCCACAGTGACCACTTCCTAGTCATAAAACACGAAAGTTTGCCTTCTATTATTTATGTAGCTGTTGGTAATTTTGAGTTCTGTAAGCTGATGTCCTCCACTATGCATATTTTCATTCCTAATAATCCATGTTAATAATTATTCTCAGTTTCAAGAAAAAAACTACACTAAATATATATGCTTCACAAAGACCCAATAAATATGAAGTAGATCTCAAAAAGAATTGGAACCAAAATATGTATTAGGCCTTTTCAAGAGTTTAGACTTACAACACATCACATTCTAGTACTGCAGAAATTTTCTGCTCACTTCAGTTAGGGCCCAGCAACACTTAAGCACCTAAACTCAAGATCTATAATGGCTCACCCAGGGCAACCCCAGAAAAGTGAATCAGTTTGTC
Source organism: Dasyprocta punctata (assembly GCA_004363535.1). NCBI lineage: Eukaryota > Metazoa > Chordata > Mammalia > Rodentia > Dasyproctidae > Dasyprocta > Dasyprocta punctata. Next base: position 33,640 of record RJWM01002556.1, on the reverse strand, counting down.
TTCTCCGATCATGACTTCTTCAATAAGTTTGCAACTTCCAAGCTTCACCAGTTCTGGATGATCAAAAGTAGAGGCAATCTCACCACCTATGAACATAAATATTAATGAAATGCTTAGATTTAAAATTGGCTCTCAAGCAAGCATGAGAAAGGATTTATTATCTTTAATAACACAACAAAAAGTAATCTGTAGCTATGGTACAGATATATAATTTGGTATACAGCTTAAATGTTCCTTAACTGAAATTCAAAATCCCAAACTGAACATCAACATACTACAAGGGGAATATTCCACATCTAACAACATGACAGTTCAGTCAAAATGCAGGTGTACTAAAAATACTACAGAAAATCACCACCAGACTGCATATCAGGTATATACAAAACATAATGAAGCTGGGCATGGAGGCACATGCCTGTAATGCCAGCACTTGGAAAGGCTAAGGCAGGAAGATTGTTGCAAGTTCGAGACCAGCCTGGACTACAAAGTGAGTTCAAGGACAGCCTGAACTACACAGTGAGATCCTGACTCACAAAGACAAAAAAGTAAATAAATAAAAAATAAATAAATAAAATAAATGTTTAAACTTGGGTCCCATTCCCAAGTTCTCTCATTATGCACATGAAATATTACCAAATAAAAAAAATTTCAAAATCCAAAACACTGATTGCAGATAAAGGAACACTGAGATCCAGTGGCACAGTTAACACATTTAAGGTACAATCAACCTGTATTAAGTAATGTAGCAAAATTAGCAGCATCCAAAAGTATAAGTCAAATATCAGAATAACCGTTTAGACTCTAAGCTCCTTAAAGATATTTCTTAAGCAGCCCTCATAAATCCCAATAATAACTGCTGCACTTTTTATGAAACTAATTCCTTTTTCCCATACCTGTGACAAGAGCTAGGCGTTCAACACCTGCAAAATCTGCATGCTCAATAGCCATGACGCCAGCAGCACCAAAGAGCTGTTCAGGATAATTATAAATTAACTGCCTGCAAATAAAATACATGAAGACATTATGCTCAAAACTATCAAGATGTTTGATTAAAAAACATTAAAACATTCTTACCTCATCAAAAGTCAATGAAATGCAAGTAAGAACAAGTCACCATTTTCATCTATACAATTTTAATTCAAATGCAGCCACAGTAGCACTGAAGAGAGCTGCTGATTACATCCTATTGATAAGTCTGGAAGTCAATTCAGCAGTAAAGGATCAGAAACCTTATCTGTGTTTGTATGCTTCAATTCCTGGTAATATTCAGACACAAAATTAAATGCTGTTTCTAAGAATTTTCATAGACTGTACCCTCAACCCTACCGATGGTTTCACTTTCCCAGGTCTTAGTTACTCATGGCCAATTGAGGTTCCAATTTTTTTCCCCAAAATATTAAACAGAAAATTTCAGAAATAATTCATCGGTTTTTATTTATTTATTTATTTTTTTGGTACTGGGGATTGAACTCACGAACTCATGCTTGCAAGCTATGTCCTTGTGCCAGTGAGCTAAATCCCCAGCCTGAAATACTCAGATCTGTTTTTTTTTTTCCTTGGTATCCGGGGACCAAACTCACAACCTCATGCTTGCCAGTCAGGCACTTCTACTGAGCTCTATCCCTGGCCCAACTCATCGGTTTTTAAACCATACCCATTCTTTAGTAGCCTGATAAAATCTTTGCTGTCTCGCTGCCTCTCTCATGACCTGAACTGTCTCACTGAATGGTGTACCCACAATGTATATTCCAGCTGTGTGTTAGTCACTTAGCAGCCATCTAGATTTATCAGACTGATGTATCTCAGGGCCTCTGATCAAGTAACCCATAAACTAATATGATGTCACAATGCCTAAGTAATTCACCTCATTTCACCTCACAACAAAGGTGAATACAGTACAATAAGGTATCATGAAAGATACTGAAACAACACTCATGTAACTTTTATTACAGTGTAGTTGTAACTATCTTACTTTATTAACCTCTTTTGTGCCAAATTTACAAACTGAACTTTTTAATCATCAATAAATGTGGAAAAAAGTATCTAAAGAGTTCAACAGTACTCGCAGTTTCAGGTATCCACAGGGGATCTTGGAACCTATCTGCAGATAAGGAAGGAATACTGTCCAACATAAAACTTGGCAATGATCTAAACATCTACTATGAGTGTGTGTACAACTGTTATAAAAATCTGCAATTTTTAAAAAATCTGTAATTTTAAGTACAAATGTTTAGCAGTTTCTGAGTAACATGTCACTGACTCAAATATAATTATGAAGTACTTCAATAAATTTTCAACTCAACTTAGATTACAAAAACTGTTAGCATAAACAAACACAGACCTGTTAATAAAACAATTTATTCCATGCTTAAGAATACGTTCAACTTTCTCCTTCATTTTTTCCTTTTCTGCATGTTCTATTTCTGCAACCTTTGCTGTAGAATCAACTCTTACCCGGGAACCAAATATCTAAAACAAAGAAAAACATAAGCATAGCATCAGTTTCATTACTCTTTTAAGAGTCTCACAGCATATTTCCACATTCATATCAAGAAGTTCTGTATGTGCATGCATGTCTAAACATGTATTTTTTAGCTTTTCAGTGTAACTGATTCCTAACCTGAGTTTATAGAAACCTACCAATTCGAATTTCAAGAAATGTAATTACATACCTTTATTTTGTCTGTATCCATTCCAGTATTTGCAATAAGAATTTTGGCATTTTCAATTCGCTTTGGTTGATTTACTCCAATTTTTTTATCCAACAGAAAGCCTACCATAAAAATAAGGACACTATTAAACACTTCTATGATGGTTTAACTTATAAAGCTGTCTACTTCATCAAATTACTAATTAAAAATATTCATTTAAGTTTGATCTACCAAGCTCCTAGAACAGTAGTGGTGAACTGAACCTATGGCACACATGCCACAGCGGGGTGTATGTTATCACTGAAACTCTAGTTTTACTATCACTGCCCTAGAATTTATAAAGCCTCCCATTAAAGCAAAAATCACAAAAACCAATTTAACGGGTTATTTAACAACCAGCGTTGGAGGTATACACTCATTGCCCAGCTATCTGGGAGGCTAAGACAGAAAGATCCCAAGTTCCAGGTCAGGCTGGGCAATTTAGTAAGACCTCATCTCAAAATAAAAAAGGGTGGGGACATAGTTTAGTGGTAGAGTGCTTGCTTAGCATGAGAGGCTCTGCATTCAATCATCAGTACCATAAAAAAATACAATATAAGCCAGGCACGGTGACACACATCTGTACTACCACTACTCAGGGAGGCAGAGGCAGGAAGACCATATGTTCAAGTACCATTTAGGCAGCAACTAAAAAGACTTAGTAACACAGTGTCTCAAATTAAAAAAAAAAAAGAAAAAAGAAAAAAAAAAGGGACTAAGGGTGTCGCTCATGCGAAGGCCCAGGTGTCAATTCCCACAACCACTAAAAAAAGACTACAAATGACTTCTTGGTGTTGGATGAAATCTAGAGACTATCAAGAAAATGCCAAAAAGGGGTGGGAAGATGAAATAGCAGGTCACTGTAACAAGTGGATTAACGTGACAAAAATGGTTACAATGACTTGTCCCTAAAGAAAAGATTCCTAGCTTTGTAAAGACAGTACTCAGACCTCAGAAGCTAATCAGAGCTGTTTCCCATACTGGACACACATCACATACATACCTTCATCTAAATAGGAATCTGCTAGACTCCCTCCCAGCTTCTTGATGACATGTATCGCCTCCAGATTACCAGAACCTTTCAGTCTGAGAACAGCTTCTACAGCTAATTTGGTAAAGTGTTCTTTGTGATGAGTAAGAAGTTTTGAAGATAACGTTGTTCCTGCAATATTCATCAAGTCCTGACGGAACTTAACTTCATCAGAACTAAGTAAAACCAATTAGAACAAAAAAGTGCCTGTTATTAAAATGCTTATATCCAAAGCATTCCTCAATTCTATTTTACTTTTCACAATTTACCTAGCTATTCAAGTCAACAAACACTCCCACACTTACCAACAAATGATACTGTTTTCCCCACCAAACTGTAGGGGGAGGGTGGGGCCACAGGCCAACGAAAGATTCAAAGGATGTCGAGATAAAGTGGGGATGGGGAAGCGAGGAAACAAGCATTTTTTATGCAGCTAGTGGGAGGGTAAATTTTTTCTGGATGTTGTACATGAAAGTTCCTTAAATCATGTATATATGGTTGGACCCAGCAATTACAATTCTAGAAACATTTCTTGAATAATAGATTTATCACATTATAAAACAAGAACCTGTCAAAAACATAAGTCTCCAACGATAGCTATGTTGTTACACTAGTCACATACTCAAATGCCTTTGCATTACAAAAATATCAATACTCAAGACATACACTTGTTATTCACCTAGGTGAAAAAAAGGCTAATAAACCTTCTATGCAGTATAACTGTTTTGTTTGTAAGTTAATCTGATTACATTGTAAAACCAGAAACCCAAACTTTCATTTTAGTGTCTAACTCTGGAGAGGGATATGAGTGTAACTACTGAGGTGGGGGACAGTAGGAACAGGCTGCTGATTCTGTCTGGAAGATACAGAACGCAGCATGACTGTCAGTGCTCTCTAGGTTAAGTATTTAGAACTGCAGCACTTTAGTATACCAACCCATGATCAACTGCAGAACTCAAGAGAGCCTCTCTCGCAGCCTTTGTGGCTTCTCGCCAACCCGCAATGATGGTCTGTGGATGAATCTTTTTTGCAATTAAAGATTCGGCTTCCTATTAATAAAGTTATACAAATAAATTAGAAAAGACTTGATTATCTCTGAGATTCAAAACGGTAGCAGGAAAACCAATAAAATAAGGTTAAAAGCTACTCAGTTGCTCTAACCCTTAATAATTCTGCTGCTAAAACAGTAACGGAAGTAGTGCCATCTCCAACTTCATCATCTTGAACTCTTGACATATCTAGAAAAAAAAATTAGGTATTAACTCAAATTACTTCTCTGTAGTTCAACAAGTTCTACCCAAACACCCTACTAACCTAAACCTCCCTTGTTTGAGGTCTCTCATCTGACACACTTTGAGGAATTCTATTAAGGTCTGAAATGTAAGAGTTTTACCTATCCCACCACCATGGTCTGAGTATATCCCCAAAAGTTCACATATTGGAAACTTAAACTCCAATCAATCTCTTTCTCTCTCATCCGTGTAATGCTTTCTGCCATGCTGTGGCAGCCACAAGGTTCTCAGGCACCTTCATCTTAGATTCTCCAGCCTCCAAATCCTAAGCCAAATAAACTTCTATGATACACAAATGAGCCAATCCAGTTTCTATTAGAGCACCACAATACAGACCAAGATAACCACCAATAATTACATGGCCCTTCTGAAAACTTGTATTTCAATTATGACAATAATCAATTAAAAAGTGATGAAAATCATTATAGTACATTTAGTCAATATGGTCATGTTATTAAAAATATTGGATAAACAGTATTATCTTCAGACTCACCAACTAACACTTTAGCAGCTGGATTGTCAACACCGATGTTTTTTAGAATAGTAGCTCCATCATTGGTTACCATCAGGGAAGCATCTCGTCCACTGCTTAAAAGAATTTTGTCCTGAAGGAAACACATTTGTTTCAGGTTAAAATACATTTTGAGCCGGGTATGGTGGCGCATGCCTTTAATCCCAGCACACAGGAGGCTGAGGTAGGAGGGGTGCTGTGAGTTTGAGGCTGGCCTGGGCTACAATGCGAGTGCAAGGCCAGCCTGAACTACATAGTGCGACCCTGCCTTGAAAACCTAGGGTCGGGAGTTTGGCTCAGTGGCTTAAGCACCTGTCTGGCAGGTGCGAGGTTGTGAGTTTGATCCCTGGTGCCACAAAAAAAAAAAAAAAAAAAAAAATTGAAGAGGATATGTGAAACAGAAACAAACTATATGTTAATCAGTAAAGATACAATCAAACTAGGAATACTATCTGACAATTAAAAGCCACAATACTTTACACTGAAATTTCAAGCACATTTTATAGAAAAAGTACATGCAACCATCACATGCACATAATCTGTTACATGAAAATAGGTAACAAATTAATACTCAAGATATAAATATCTAAAAAAAAAATACATTCAAATAGGGAATGGGACTGGGGATGGTGATCCAGGACTGTGAGTTTTAGCAATAATGTACTTATCTAACTTTTACAATTACATAACATGAAAAATTGTTAACTGTGTTTCCACTAAGGGATCCAAAACAATATTCATTTAAAGTTTATTCATGGCTAGCTTGGGGAATACAGCAAGTAGCCATTCCAAAATAAATAAATAAAAATAAATAAATAAACCTATTTTTCTTACCATGCCCTTGGGTCCCAAGGTGCTCTTTACCAAGTCTCCAACAGCGATGGCACCAATAAAAGAAGACTGGAGTAAAAATCAAGATGTGTCAGAATTTTACAAAGACAAAAGTAAAATTTAGTATTTGAAAGAATGAAGAACAGGCTTACCAGACGCGCTGTCTCTGCTCTCTCTTCATCAGCTCCAGCCTTGAAGATGTTAACAGGTGCAAGGGAAAGGGATGCCTGAGAAGGAAAAACAAGAAACATTTGATTTGCATGCCAATCTTTTTTTTTTTTGGCTTTTTATAATAAACATGGTCTCTATGCTGTAGTTCAGGCTGGCCTCGAACTTGCGGCGACACCCGAGTGCACAGATTACTAGCGTGCGCCACCACGCCTAGTTTAGCAATACTTTCTAAAAACAAACACTGTAGATAACTAAGAGAAAATTCACTTACAACACACCAATGTCAAAAGAATTTTCATCCAGTAGGCATTTAAACGGAGAAGAGGGTCTTAGAGGAGAGAGCCAGAAATAATTATACACCAGCTGTACCGTTACATATGGCAAAACTAAAGATAGTGTTAAACTACGGATGAGGCGGCCAGAGGCTGCACGCTGCTCGCGGGACGGCAGCCAGGCCAGGGCCTCCATCTTCCGCCCTCGGCGGCTCCCACTCGTCCTCCAGGCCCCGCCCGAGAAGGGCGGAGCTGGCCGGGCGCTAGAAAATTCTCCGCTCCGGACTAGGCCCGGGTGTCGGAATCTCGGGGTCCCGGGGCTGCGGAGAGACCACATCGAAAAGACTGAGGCCTTACGGACCAGCGCGGCTCCTGGGGACCGTGGCGGGCTCGGCCCGCGGGACGGCGCAGGCCTCACGCCGCGACCCGCGCCATGTGCGGCGAGCCCAGGAGAAAGACACCGAGAGCCTGCGCGCAGGCACAGCAGAAGGAACAGGGGCTGCAAGAACACAACAGGGCAAGGGCAGGGCGCAGCAGCGAGGAGGTAAGAAGCAGCGAGCCAGGCTCACCATGGTTCCGAAGAATTCGGCACACAAGCCACCCCTTCACAGCTAGTGCCTAGCAGCCGGCGTCAAGAGGAAAGAGGAAGTGACGTCACAGCCCTACTCCAAGGGGCGGGGTCCAGCCTGCTAGCCGCTCGGGCCGCAGGGGGTACCATTGGAGAAACGCCGCTCGGTGAACCGGAAACGCAACCCTGCACACCGAGGGGGCAGGACCTCGGCTCGAGCTCCGCCTCTAAGGCGCCAACCACTGCACGAGGAAGGGGCGGGGCCGGGGATTTAGAGTACATCCCTCCTCCCAGGAAGTGGTAGCGCTGCGGGTGTTGCCACAGCAACAGGGTTCCCGCAGCAACGGGGTTCCAGTTATAATTATAAAAAACTTAAAAATTTTGTATTCGTTTCTTGAAAAAACAGTAAAATCATTTCTTCTCAGCGGCAACTATTTGAAGGTTTTCGGGTTGTTTGGTGTTTTTTTATTTACCAACATTTTCTAAATAATTTTTTTTGTTTCAATTTTAAACATCATTTATTACCACAGATGAAAACTTGCTTTCCTTTTATTGAATTTTAAAACGTTGCCGGGCGTGGTGGCGCACGCCTGTAATCCCAGCACTCGGGAGGCTGAGGCAAGAGGCTTGCTGTGAGTTCAAGACCAGCCTGGGCTCCACAGTGGATTTAAGGCCAGTCTGAGCTGCATAATGAGACCCTGTCTCAAAAAGACAAAATTAAAATAAAAATAAAACAAAACGCAGCTTCCAGTTGGTCGCTGATTGCAGAATGACAAGGTCTTGAGAACTCTCAAAGAGACATTATCTTTCCCTGTTTACCCATTACAGGAGGTTTTGTACTTCACTTCCCGCTCGGCCCCCAATTACAGAAATAACTAATGTTTCTACGTGATGTCTTGGTAGAGATCAAGATCCATCCCAAATACTTCAGTTTATTAAAGACAAACAGCTATTTTTTCCTAAATTGACATTTTAAAGGTGTCTAAAGCAAAACATTGTGTTGTAAGAAAACAAAAAACAACCAGGCCTGTCGTGGTGGTGCAAGCTGATAATCGAAGCACTCAGGAGGCTGAGGCTGAAGGAACGCGCAAGACAGAGGCCAGCCTGGCTACATAGTGAATTCAAGGCAAGCCTGAACTACACACGAGACCTTGTCTCAAAAAGCAAAAAATAATACATAAAATACAGCTGTTGTTTTCTATCATCTGCGGATACCCAATGTTCTTCCTTTGACTAACTGATCACAGCAAACTCCTAGATGTGTGACCATTGCTAACACTGAGAGGTATTTTCAGTTCTTAGTTATTTCTGAGACATCCTCTCAAGTGTTTTTTTTTTTTTTTTTTTTTTTTTTTTTTTTTTTTTTTTTTTTTTTTTTTTTTTTTTTTTTTTTTTTTTTTTTTTTTGTAGTTTTTCAGACAGTCTCTGTGTAGCCCAGGCTGGCCTTGAAGTTGCACCAATCCTCCTGCCTCAGCCTCCCAAGTTCTGGCATTACAAGTATGCGCCACCATGCCCAGCTCAAGTGGGTCAATTTACATCAGAGGTCAGCAAGTTATACAGTCAGATTCAGCCTGTCAACTGCCTCTTGTATGACTAGAGAGGCAAGAATAGTTTTTATATTTTTAAATGATTGATGAAAAAATAAAGAACATTTATGATACAAGAAAATTACATCAGATTCATATTTTGTTGTTCATATACTTTCACTGGAACATAGGCATGCTCATTTATTTTTTATACTGTCACATTACAATAGTAGAGTTGTGCCATGGAGAGTTGAGTAGCTATGCCAGGGACCACATGGGCCCATAAGGCCTAAATTATGTACTGGCTGATTCTTCATAGAAAACACTGCCTCTGGTATACATCATCCCTAAGGCCCAACATGAAAAGGGGTGTTTGGGCTGGGCAACTGGTATTTTAAAGCAATCAATAGTTTTCTGTCCTTTGTGGGAAGACCTGCTCTTCTTTCAGGAAATGTACTTCAATGGGCACATCCCAAAAGGCATCTGGGAATGAGAAGAGTAGAAATGAGAAACGAAGGTGCCTGCAGAATATTGAAAAAATATTTGTTCCTTGGTCCTTTCCTACCTCCCTTCCTTTGTTGCCTTTCCTATACCCCAGAGGTTAAGCATTTAAGTTCTGGAACCCTGTAGCATGGGATTGAACTTCAACTCTGTGTTACTGGGCCCTTCACACTGCTACATCCTTAGCCCTTTTTTATTTTGACACCAGGGTCACAGAGTTGTCCAAGTAGGACTACAGATCCTCTTGCCTCGGCCTCCTGTGTGCTGGAATGACAGGCACGCACCACTCTTTGAACGGAGTCACTGAAAGCCATTCCAAAGTGATTAGCTGTATTTATTAGCTTACCAAAAACATGTCGCTTGCTTTTTATGCATGTGCAGCAGTTTCTGTTAGATGGGCTACTGGCCTAAGAAGGTAGTGAGACATTAGGAATCTGTTTGCTTCATACTTGCTCATTCTCCATCTTCTCTGCTTCCTGTGCCTGCTTCTCTTAGCACACTCTTCTCTGCCTCAGTCTTTGTGATCCTCTCCTCAGCTGCTTAAGCCTCCCCTTTCTTCCTTTCAGTATGAGTTGGCTTTCACTGAGTTGACTTTTTTTTAATGTCAGCTTTCAGTTACATCACTTTTCTGTGCCTCTATTTTCCAGTGTGTGAAATGGGGATGATAGTACCTACCTCATGGAACTGTCGCCAATACTGAATTGCTTAGAACAGTGTCTGGCCTACAGTAAGCTCTTGGGTTAGGCGAGTTATTATTCCAATAAGCCTAGGTTGAGTTTACTCAGCATGTGTGGTGGGTACAGGTGATCTGGGCACAAAGAGATACCCATTGCCTGGAGTGAAATAACTGAAGTGGCAGAAACAGGCAAAACACTTGTGGGACTTGTCACCTTTCCTCAAGAACACTCAGAACAAACACCTGGGCAGGGAAACCAGGAGAGGGGCCCAAAGCCCATTGTCACACTGAACCAGGGCCATCCAGAGCCAGTTGTTTGGGTAGTAGCCAGAAGGCTGGAGAACTTGGTAACATCCAAATGTCATTCACAGTTCTGACACTTGGTAAAGTCAGCCAAGGAGAACAGGTCACTCAGGTTCTAAACAGGAAGGTCAAGATGGTCTTTAAGGTCAGCTATTGCAGTGTTTGTGAAGGTCCTGGTAATTGTTAGATTCCAATTTCTGTAAAAAAGAAAACAAAAACAAAAACACCAAACTAGACTTTAAACTATGTAGTTGCTTTTGTTAATTCTCTTCCTGTTTATGGCTTCTGGATCCAGTGGTTCTCAAATGGAATGGTATTGACCTTGTGGTAATGGTGGGTAGGAATGAAATTTTAAAAAATATGTGCGCCCCATTTATTTATTTGTTTATTGAGATAGTGTCTTACTATGTAGTGCAGGCTGGCCTTGAACTCACTGTGTAGCCCAGACTGGTCTCTAACATCAGTCCTCCAGCCTCAGCGTCCCAAGTGGTGGGACTCACAGGTGTGTGTCACCAGGCCTGGCTGGGTCCCTTTTACAAACACAAACACAGTACAAACCCAACATAAATGACTGGGTTAAATTTTAATGCTCCATTTGGGGTAAGAAGTTGAAACAAACATTATGCATTTTTCCTCACGGATTGTAGTATATCAGGTATTATGGTTGCACAGTCCTGTGGCAGGTAATCTCCAAGCTTCTTGATTACAGGTGTTTGCTGACGCTGTCCTTGATAAACTGGTCATTCTACAAACCTGTTGATACTGCCTGGGTGGCTCCTCTGCAACTCAGTGAGACCCTGTCTCAAAGAAAATTTAAAAAGCCTGAGGATATAGCTCAGTGGTCTGGGTTCAGTCCTCCAGAAACACATGCATGCACACGCGCACACACACACACACACACACACACACACACACACACACACAATCTATAAATTTGTAACATTTAAAACTTGTCTGTTACTGGAGAACTTATTTATTTATTTATTTTTGTAGCACCAGGGATCGAACTCACAGCTTCACGCCTGCCAGACAGGCGCTTACGCCACTGAGCCGAACTCCCAGCCCTAGTTTTTTTGAGGCAGGGTTGCACTATGTAGCTCAGGCCGGTCTTGCGCTCGCGTTGTAGCCCAAGCTGGCCTCGAACTCACAACGCTCCTCCTACCTCAGCCTCCCGAGTGCTGGGATTAAAGGCGCTGGAGAACTTACTGCTGACAGAAAATCAGAAACTAACCAACCACCTCTACTGGACACCTCCATCTGGCTTGCCCATAGGAACCCCAAAGGAACCCACCATCTTTTTTTCCAAACCTATGACCCCAAAGTATATTTTTAATCTTAATGAACTGGCACCTTCAAGTTTTCGGTCACCCAAACTAACAAGCAGGAGTTGATCCTTGACCTCTCCATTTCTGTCATTCCTCTGGGCAATAGTGCTGATTCTTCCTGCTTGCGTCACTGAATAGCCCACAATAGACTACTTCTTTTTTTTTTTTTTTTTTTTTTTGACAGAATGACCATGTTGACCAGGCTGGTCCTGAACTCCTGGGCTCGGGTAACCCTCTCACCTCAGCTTCCTCCAAGTAGCTGCAACTACAGATGTACAACACCATCAATGGCCTGAATAGACAGTATTTTTTGCACGCTTGTATAATTCCCTCTCCATAAATCTGGACAGGATCTGTAATTTAATACAATGCAGCAGAATTGATGTTATGCCAGTTTTGAGGTTAGGCCTCAAGAAAGTCTAGCAGGGTGCAGGGTATAGCTCAATAGTAAAGCTGAGGTCCTGGGTTCAATCCTGAACATCACAAAAATAAAACCAGAAACAAACAAAAAGTCTAGCAACTTCTACTTTTGAGCTCCTGGACACCCTAAGCTGCCATGACAGAAGGCAACATGAAAAAAGACCAAAGACTACCTGGAAGAAAACTCAGGAACCCAACTAGAACTCAAGCTCAGACATAACCCAGCTGAGTGCTTTTGCCAGCACTGTTTGAGCTTCTCTAGTGGAGGCTCCAGTGATATTGGTGAGGAAGTCAAGCTTTCCAGACATCGGGTGGAACGGAAAGGAACTATCTCTGCTGTGCCCTGCCCACCCTAATCTGTACCAACCCGACAAATCTTTAGCATGACTTTGGCTTTAAGCTGCCAAATTCAGGGGTGATTTATTGAGTAACAGTAAACATTCATTCATTTAACATGCTCTTAGATAAGCATTTATCAAGTCTTATTACCCCCATTTCTAAAAGAAAGCCTAACCAGTCTCCCTGTTTTATTAAAATGTCGTATCTTTTAATATAGCCTTTCTGTTGATACCTAAGTAATTTTGTTTGAAATATTCCAAGTTCTCACTTCATCTACATTTTTTTAAAGAATAGAAGAAACAAACAAAAACTCCTTGGCATTCTACATCTATTTGCCATCTCGTTTCTCTTTTCTCTGACCCTCACCCTGCCTTTGTACCCTAGCTGCAGTGAGATAGGACCGCCTTACCCCCGTGGAACATTATGTTCTAGGGCTCTACACATGCTGTTCTTTCTTCCTAAGACATCTTCCTCTTGTCTTGTAACCTATAAAACTTCTATTTGAACACCTCAGAAATCATCTCCTCTAAGTTCTGCTTCAAAATCTCCATTCCCAGTGTATTAAGTGTGTGTCTTTTGTATGTATCTATCACACCACTTATATTAAGAACTGGAGTGACAATTTTCAGTCCTCCTAAGGTATATATTATAGCTAATACCATTCTAATACCAAAGTCACACCATAATATGCAATATATATTTTAGATCCTAATTTTCTAGGAGACAGTAAAAGCACTGCCCCCATTAGAAGGGCTTGTCGAACTATAAATTCTTTCAAAGACAAAGACAGCTATCTTTGTGACTAGTGCAGTATCTATGTCTAGTTCATAAACATTTGTCAAATAAGAACATGTGAATTACTACTATCCTCAAAAGCTTTAAAGAAAAAAATAAATAAATAATCCAAAGAAGTATTAAATTCTGAGAACAAATGCTCTAGTTTTCCAAAGTGCAATCTGCTACCACATTAAAACCAATTCAGGGAGTTCCCTATAGTCTGGCACATAGTAAGCCCCCAATAATTTGTGGACTTGTCTGTTCTTTACATTGCTTACAGGACTTCCATCTTGGAGCTATACACAGCTACGCTTTGCAACCTCACTCTGGAATCTCACAGCTGAGAACCACTAACTTGAATGATTACATAGATAAAATTGTAGCAAAGTGTCAAATAAGCACATCATCTTTAACATAGCATATATTCACTTTGAAAATGAAGACAATGAGTCTAAGAAATAGAACAGCAAAGTTTCAAGTAATGCATGAAATATAAATACAGTAGAACTTTAAATGTGTGTCCAACCAAACTTTTATTGGGGTTTTATTGCGATCTACTTTTGGCAATATAGGGAAAGTGACCATAAGAACTCTGATCAGATTTTATTCAACAAAGCAGTTTTTCATGAATGCTTAAGGTCAGTGTATAGTCAGCTCAACTTTCAGTATCAACTTGGGTACCTCATCATGAATATTTATGCCAGAGTAACAGTAAGGCAATGCAAGATGCTACATCATTTAAGATTAGGCTGTATTTTTCCATATTATAATTTTCAGGACAGTAAAGTATACTAATATACTCTACAATAAAGACTTAAAAAATGTGTTGCTTAGCCCTTGTTGAACAAATTCAATTAGTTAGCTTATTCTTTAAGTACTCCACTCAATAAAGGTTTGATTGTATTTCAAGAACTTTGAGTTTTCCAAAGATAAAAAATTAGTTATCTGTTATGACAAAAAGAAAGCTTAAAAGCACATTCACACTTGTCCTTAAAAGCACGTTTACATCATATATAACTTCTCATGCCTGATGACATGGCTTACATGGCAAAAAGAATTCTACGCAAAGGACAACTAGAGGGCAATCCTCCCATCCCCACTTCCTCCAAAAAGCCACACTTGGCCTCAGTGTAAAAGTTATATTTTATTGCCATGCTACAAAATGTATGGAGTTGGCACTGATAGGGAGAAATAGAGAACAAACAATGGGAAGGGATAGAGGGTAAATGATGATGTTACATATACAAGGTTTTATTTTAGTTAACAGTGGTTAGGTTTTGCCAATACTAGAAATGCAAATCAAAATGTAAAATGCTGATATGAAACAGCATTAAAATACAATTTATGCATAGTACAGTATCACTTATGTCTTTTATTAGAGAAATACGGAATGTTTATAAAAGAAATTAGCCACAGGGGGTAAAATTCATATTTCATATACAATTTGGCAATGGTAGTCCCACTGTTAAGACAATTTTTATGAAAGAAAAAATTAAAAATCTAATAAGCTACCTTTATACAAAGTTGCTATATTTATGCCTTTATGTAGGAAAAAAAACATTTATAATGCAAATTAGGACATACAATAATCTTACAGTATTATACAATGTAATGAAAATAAAAACATAACACAAAGTTTGTCCTTTATAAAATGTATATTTTGCATTTACTAATGCAAATGTGGCACACTGGTGACTACTGTACTATTACTATCAGTCTGCTTCCATGCTATAATCATCCAATTGTCATAGAATTGTAACTGTAATGAAGCTACAAAAGAATTGTGTTATAGCCCCCCAAAAATGAGGAAGTAGAGATGGGGAATTGGGATGTAAAGCACAAGAAAAAGACAGGATGCTGGTTTGGGCAGAGTATATTGTGTTATGTCATAAAATATTGTTAATTTTTCAAGCCAAAAACATTTTCTATACATTCTGTAATTTCGTACCGATGCCTTTATTCAAATTTGGCAAACATAAAGGAAAAGGTAATTAGTACCATATACCTCATATATTGAAATATGAATGAGATGTCACTATATCAGTTACTTCTGAATGATGTCTCTGATGGTATGTCTATTTCAAGGATATATATATGTGTATACACATACTACACATTGCACAAAACAATTGGGCATTATGGGTTAGGAACAGCACAGGGAAATTGGGAAGTACTTTTTAGCTTGCTAAAACTTTTCCCTTGAGGCAAATACAAGGTGGCACATTATTGGGAAATTATGAAAACATAAGGCCCCTGTCCCATTTTTAATAGAACATTATTGAGGTACATTTTTATATGCTGTGCCACAGATTGGGGGAGGGGAAATAAACACCAGTTTGACTTATTATTACAACAATGAACTGAGGGTCAACATTAATATCTATAAAAACAAAGATTGCTTGGCAAATTTTCTTAAGTCCCAAATGCGATCTATTGTGGATATACTGGGAAGTGAAAAGTTTTTTTACTGAGTCTTCAAGAGTAAAGTGCATATCTCATCACTCCACAGCAGCAGTAAATAAAAGGAACTATTTGCCAATCTTCTGGAGAGAGGGAAGGCACCATATTTTCATTTTTTAAAAAAAGATGAAACTGGGAAATGAAACACACTAAGAAAAACACAGGTAATACCCCTATCAGCTTCTAACCCTGATCTGGGATAAATGCTGTTATGATTTATATGGGTAAAAGAGGCATGGAGAAAAACAAGCCCAAATAATGGGATCATGTAATCCATCAACACAAATAAGTACCTAGAATTAGGTTCTCCTCAGAAAATCTGAGACATATGGCCACAATTATATGCCAATAAAATATCTCATTCTAAAATGCACCTAGAAATAGGTACACTCTTTCAGGACAGAGCTTAATGCCCATTACTAGACTACTGCAAAGGGCAAATAGTGTTCTACATTACTTTTTATTAAATAGAAACACAGATGACACTCAGAAGACAACTAGAATAAACACCAGTTGTATATCTATAATATTCTTTTAGTACCCTAAAATCAAATTCTTAGCAGACAAATTGGTCCCATTTTCGTTTTTAAAGCACACAGTATTTAAAGCATAAACTTACTGATTATATTACTATAAAAACTAATTAGAATCTGAAAGTGAAGAGGATGAGGGAAAAAAAAAGAATAAAATATCAAACCTCCAAAATGAGTAAATATATCAGCCCTTTCATTTGGAGATTAATGTTCTGCTGTGACTGCTTATTTCAAGGAAAACCATTTGCATTGGTTGCATCATAATTCCTATTCCACATTACAAAAACCATTACATAAGTTTGGCACAATTAGCAAACTACTTAAAGGATAAATGAAACAATACATTTAAAAATGGAAATTGTATTGGGAAAACTGCACAACTATACTACTGCTCTTTTTAAGAGAACAGTAAGCATTTTAGTAAGCACCAAGTTCATGGGGTGGGGGTGTATGACAGAAAATTTCACTACGTTAATAAACCAATGCCACTGAAAATGATAAAGACACGTGTAATTATTTTTTTATAATGGTCCCACTCTACTGCTCTACTAATGCATTCACTGTTCTATAACTAGGTTATTTATTGAATAAACTGGGTAAGACCGAAACTTTTTCATGCTAAATCAGCCTTAAAACACATATGATAGATCCAGATCATAACTTCAAATTTTCTTATATTAGAGAAACAGAAATATTTTGCAAGGTTACCTAACTTTCCTTTCACTCTTGTATTCTCTAGTGTTTGGGAATTTGGAATATTCTTGATTTTTCAAGAGTTTTGACATCTGCCTTCATCAATTTATAGAAATTCAGTTCATTTTAAATCCTGTATTATGACACAATCTCATTACTACAAGACTTCCATTGTACCTGCTATGCTGGCAACAATATTAACATTCCACTGAAATCAAGGGATAATCAGAGATCCAGCTACAAATGAAAGGACAGCAGAGCTAAAGAACACTAGAGTGGACAGAGCACAACTGTAGCCATGTAGCTGAAGAAAATCCCTGCTAAAGTGCTGGGGAGAGTGCCCACAGAGAAACACAGTACTGTTAGGGAACTTTGCATGTCAAAAGGAGCTTCCTTTTTTGTTTTGTTTTTTTGTTTTTGTTTTGTTTTGTTTTCAACTGCTAAAGAGATCACCTATGGACACAAATGAAATTTAAAATTGAAAGAATGTTTTTATCAACTTGAAAAGTAAACAGCGTATAAATAAATACTGGACGAGGGCAACCCTGTTATAGAATAACAGCAAGTTCCAAATGAACCTTCAAAACCATAATTTGACAAAAAATGCAAACTAAGTAACAATGAACACATAATCCAATTTCAAAACTATATACAAACTCAAACATTTTAAATTGAAAAAGACATTAAGCAACACAATAAGTCATCCCAAACACCAAAGAAAAAACTGAAGGTAAATGGGAACCTAACAGCAAACATGCCTCCAGAAAACAACACATTGTCAATAATCTATAGGACAGAAACTTCAAGAGATCATGGTTCAGATTTCCAAATGTTTTCGGGTAAAGTGACCTGAGACTGATTTTTAAGCCTACTGTAATTCAGAGTAAGACATTTGGATGTGCCCTTCAAATGACATCATGAGATGAGTAAACAGAAAATCTTGTCTCCTGCCTACCTTTCAACACACCAACAGCAAACTATATTCACAACATAAGATTCTTTCTAGTAACACTGAAGGTGAAAGAGCTGACTGGTTATAAAAGGAGGTGTGGTACTTTCGTTTCCTTTACACATGTTTTGGCTCAAGTCAAAAGCCTTTAATTAATCAAATAAAGGATTCCTCGTGTTACATGCTGGAGGCCACATACTGTGAACAGTGATCTATAAATATTACTTTCAAAGCCTAGAGTTAACTGTTAGCAATGCATATTACCAAGAGGTTTTATAAAAAGTTTTAAATGCCAACCATTATTTAGACATGAAAGATACGCGTAAGTCCAAAATATTGAATAAAAGTCAACCAGCATGTCGTTCACTTCAACTCTCACTTTAAATAGGCACTGTGAAAATGGGAATGCTGCTGTACAATAATGAATAGTATATAATGAAATTAGTGTTCTTTAAGGAGTACCTGCTCTACAATAATTCCCTTTAAAGATGCACATGAAATATTCAGAAAAAAATTATCAGTCTATAAAAGGAGTTAGTATAGAAATGAAAACGAAGCATTTGCATCTTCATATTAAAAAACTTCACAAAGGTGCAAACAACATAATGCTTTCCAGGCTCACATGGGCAGATCAGTACTATTATGTCTAGTTTTCCTAGATGTACCATCATCTCGTGGCAGTGCTTTCTGCAAATTTGACATAGCAGCAGTTCTCTCAATGTCTATCACAGCATACAGCTCTGTGCGCCTTGTTGGGGTTTGTGGAAGGGGAGTGGTAGGTGTTTTTGGAGTCTGAGGGTTGTCAGAGTCACTGCCGCCTTCCAAGTCAACCTGTATATAATTGAGCTGCCTGTGTTCTAAACTCGGGCGTCTGATATCAAAGTTAAAGACCGTTGGTGTACAGTCCCGACGCCTTGAATATTCTATTTTGTGAG
This sequence comes from Dasyprocta punctata, assembly GCA_004363535.1. Lineage (NCBI taxonomy): Eukaryota > Metazoa > Chordata > Mammalia > Rodentia > Dasyproctidae > Dasyprocta > Dasyprocta punctata. The sequence goes on along the minus strand of RJWM01002556.1, from coordinate 14,838 downwards.
CACTTGCCGGCACTGTTACATTCTCTGTATTTACATAGTTATGCATTGGGTCTAGATTATTATGGTAGCCATTTAGAGATGGAGTCTTTGGTCCTAAATTGTCATCTTCATCCCTACTTAGCTTGCGGGCTTCCCAAACAGGTGGCAAAGATGGTAAATTTTCATAGTTTAATAATGCAGTTCTTCTCTGAGCTGAATTATTGATATTCTGGGTATCTGAGGTACTAGTGGATGTCAGACGACCTCTCCTGACCCCTGAGGCACTAGGGATAGATAGCCCATTTATATTTTCATACACCAGTTTATTAACTGAAGGTGCATCTCTTCGTTCATCACTGTCATACCCAGTGTCCCATTCTGTGTTATTTGCACCACTTCCACTAACTTGGTCTCTTCCAAGTTGCTCCAGTTTCTCTTTTTCCATTAATTGCTTCTGAACAGGAGTTGGTCCTAAAACAAATTTGACTCCTTCGGGTTCAAGAAGAATCTGAGGGTCTCTGTCTTCAATACTACTTGGTTCTTCTTTTGGTGTATTGCTCTCAGCATTTGAAACCCTTGCCTCCAGTGGGACATGTGCACCTGTGCGGTTTTTCCTCTCTTCTTGTACACCTGTAGTGTTGACATAGGTATGTATCTAAAATGAAAGACAACATTTAAAAAGCAAAATGAGACAAAAAAATACCCCATGTCAGTTTATTTTATTAATTTTTTATCTAAATGTACTCTTACTTCAAAACTTTAACACTTATTTTTTTACTAATAAAAAGATGAAGTGAAGGAAATATAAAAATGTCTTCTAATATGATAAAAGAGAAACTACTTTATAATATGCAGCATTTGATGGTGAAACATGAAAAATAAAAATCAGGAATAAAATAAAAATTACTATTTTGCTGTTGTTCTATAAATTCTCATTGATGCTTTAAAACATTATTCAGAAATAAACCATATTGGGTATTATAGTGGAAGCCTGTAATCTGTGGGAGGTTATTATAATGGTAATGGATTAACATATCTTTCTTAATCTATAGATGCACCTCTCCTGTGAACTCACACTACTGAACTTCCATTCACATATTTCAACATACAACAGCAAATATATGGCATTCTTCAAATGCTTCAGCTGCTTGGGAGGCAGAGGAGGGAGGATCCAAAGTTTAACACCATCCTGCACAATTTGTCTCAAAATAAAATAAAAATAGATGGGCATGGTGGCACACACCTGTAATACCAGCACTCGGGAGGCTGAAGCTGAGGGAGCACTGTGAGTTCGAGGCCAGCCTGGGCTACACAGTGAACTCAAGGCCAGCCTGAACTATGGAGCGAGACACTGTCTCATCAATCAATTAATCAATCAATCGATCGATCAATAAAATGAAATGAAATGAAATAAAATAAAATAAAATAGGCTGGGGACATAACTTAGTGACAGAGAGCTTGCCTAGCAAGTACAAGGCCCTGGGTTCAGTCCCAAGTGCTGACCCCCAAAACAAGTATTGAAGAAGAAAAGGCAAATTTATCACTATTTACAAATGATTCGATTATAAAAAGAAAAAACCTGACTTAAGAGTGTTCTGTACAATGAAGCCACTGGGCATGGCGGTGTACACCTGTAGTCCCAGCACGTAGGAGGCTGATGCTTGAGGATTGCTGTGAGTTTGAAGCCAGCCTGGGTCACACAGTGGGTTTAAGGCCAGCCTGAACTACATATCAAGATGCTGTCTCAAAAATAATCAAAAGGTAGGCTGGATATGATGACTTATGCCTACAATCCCAGCACTCAGGAGGCTGAGGCAGAAAGGTCTTTGAGAGTTTGAGGTCAGTCTGGGCTACAAAGTGAGTTCAAGGCCAGCCTAAACTGCATAGTGAAACCCTGCCTCGAAATCAATCAATCAATCAAAAGGGTAATGAAAAGTGTTCTGTAAAATGTATAGATATAAAATACCATCTAGTAAGAAATTATCACTATTTAGAAAAGCTCAATGATATTTTGGAGAGATGACATAAAATGTTTGAAAGACTATACGTAAAATTTTAAAGATTCAAAAATGAAAAAGCAAAACTGGGCAAAATGTAATTATGGTAAATACTTTAAAATTTGTTGGCTGTGGCGCACGCCTTTAATTCCAGCACTCGGGAGGCTGAGGTAGGAGGAGCGTTTTAAGTTCGAGGCCGGCTTGGGCTACAACGCGAGTGAAAGGCCGCCCTGAGCTACACAGTGCGACCCTACCTCAAAAAAAAAAAAAAAAAAAAAAAAAAAAAAAAAAAAAAAAAAAAAAAAAAAAAAAAAAAAAAAAAAAAAAAAAAAAAAAACCAGGGCCGCGAGTTTGGCTTAAGTGACTTAAGCGCCTGTCTGACAGGCACGAGGTTGTGAGTTCAATCCCTGGTGCCACAAAAAAAAAAAATAAATAAATAAAATAAAATAAAATAAAATTTGTTGGCTGGGGATATAGTTCAACAGCATAGCACTTGCCTGGCAAGCATGAGGTCATGAGTTCAATTCCCAGCACCAAAAATAAAAAAAAGAACTTGTTCACTATGCAAAGAACAAAAACAAATTTAATGTAGTTGTGGTTAAGGTGATGGATTACAAATTTACTTTAAAAACACTAAAACCTCCAATGCTCAATGAACATATTGTTTCCAAAAGGTAAGTTTCGCTAATTAATAATGTTCGACCAGATATTTCATTACACAAGTGAAAACTAGAACAATCAGGAATACTAAATCATAAAAATACTAACAACAAAATTTACCTTTCTTCTAGTTGGTCACTGATTTCAAAGACTAAAACATGAAAGCAGAACAAATTCTTGGCATACTCTAGGTTATTACAATGGCTGACCATTAGCCATACCATTAATCTATAGGTGCACCTCTTCTAGGAGCCCCCAATTACTATAATGCTGTTTCCCTGTGCATATCTGAGCACATGCCAGCAAATACATACTATTTCCTCAACTGCTCACTACGAAAGTAACTTACAGTGAAAAGTTAAAATTCAAACTGAATAAAGCCCAGAGTAGTAACACTTTAACTGCAAATCATTCATGATTGCTGTTATCAGGTAGCCCATGCTTACTTGTTCCTCAGCCACAAGCAAAGGATGTGTAGATTCTTCACCAACTGAAGGCAAGCGAGCACTTCCCACAGAAGGATGTCTGCTTGAAGGATGAGATGAAGCATCTCCAAATGAAGGATACCGGGGATATCCATTAGGTAAGCTCTGAGCAGCAAACCCTGGAGCTGAGTTTTTATTTATAGGTTTAAGAAGCCAGGACATAGGTGGGGGCAGAGCAGAGAGAATAAAAATGAATGAGAATCAAATCTGAAGATAAAGAAAGGTGTTCTGGACAAGTCATATAGAAATGATAGTAAAATAATACCTCCACCCATGTTTTAAATGAAATGAAATAATAAATGTTTTCATTTAAAATGCTTACAGGTAGGAATTGTTTTTAAAAATGATGACTATTATACGTCTGTTCAATCAATAGTGATTTCAAGTATTTCATAAATATCCATAATTTATAGCTTAGAAATTTCTAATATTAAAGTTGTAAGAGGGGAAGCATTACTCACTTGTAGGTGTTCGAGGTGTTCTGGGGACCTCTAATTCTGTCTGATGAGTATTCCTTTCTACCACTGGCTCTTCTACTACATTTATACTATTATTTTGCATAATCTCCTGCAACATGTTAAATAATTCTTCCGCACGAGCACACTTAAAGGCAAATATTCCTACAAATATAAACCAAAAGAGAAAAGTGGCAATCACACCTTTAAAAAACCTTTAAGAATACATGTCAAAGAACAAAGTTGTCAAGTAAAGTACTCCTTGTACCAACAGTAAGACAGGCCTGATACATTCTAATAAATTAATGATATTTCCTGTTTAAAAACACAAACTCTAAAGAAAAGTTTGCAGAATAATTTTCATATTTGTCTAAATGAGATGGCACAAAACAAAGCAAGATTTTGTACACTTTAGTCTGTTTTTAACAGCAGGGGGAGCCCCCCTTCCATTAACAAGGCAATGATTTACCATTTTAAATTAAAGGGAACTCTTGTCAAACATTTTACAACCATAATTTTGTTTAATTATTACAATGCCATAAGATAGGTATTACAAGCATTACCATTATCTTTTTATAAAGTTTAACTGAGGACATGTAACTTGCCAAGGCTATTCAAACAGTAAGTAGCAAAGACAAAACAAAACAAAACATCAAACTATTCTATTTGATTCCAAAATTTCCTTATTTCCAAGGTAAAGTAATAAAGACAATTTAGCAGATCATTTACTAAAAATCTAAAATTTAACGAGTCAAAAATTCTGACATAGAAAATATGATTAATAAATGGTTGATAACTAAATATATCTTTTATTACAGCTTTTCTTAACCAATCTACTTGAGGAATTTTTTTTCAGAAGAAATGATATCACTAAGTTAAACACTATATATAGAATAATAAAAAAAGTACTATTTCAAATGTGGTAGTAGTTGTAGAAAGCAAAGGCTCTACCTACCTTGTCCAGTTTGACACCTTCGACCACTTTCAAAAGAGAAGAGGTTTGAGTCATAGCCATAGCGTCGCAGGCAGAGGTAGTGCCATTTTACTGAGTCACGTTTGCGAGTATACAGAATCAGTTCTGTGTCTGTAAGTTCCATTATACCAGAACCTAACTCATTCCCATCATCATCGACATTAATGACCTAAAAAAGTTGACAGTCAAACACACATTTCATCAACTCATCAGGAAAATTATTGCTGCTGCTTGGCTTAGTCATCTGTCATTTGTTGGTTCATTAAATAATGTGTGCAGTTCTTATCTGTAAGGAATTTACTTTCCCACTGGAAAAAAAGGATATAAAAACAAAGTTGACACCACAACACTTTGTATGATTAACTGACAAATGTAACAGAGGTTGTAGAAATCAGTAACTGTTGCCTAAATTGTTGTTGGAGACAATTTCATTTAAGAGGAGTAAGAACTTCTGCTGGACCAGAGGCATAAATAAATTTAGATAAGAAATCAAGTAAGAGGGAAAATCTGTTGGCTCAGGAGGTGCAGGCCACCACAAGAAGATATGATGCTAAAATAAAAAACCGAAGATTTCTTTCAAAGAGACCAAAATATGACTGGCACAAAGTTCATGTCAGGAACAGTTTTGTACTGCTGAGCTTCAGAAAATGCCCAAAGACTAATAGATAACATTTATGCAAACAATATTATTCCCTGGAACAGGACAAAGTGCTTTCCATGTATTTTCTCATTTAATCCTAATAGCAATCCTACACGGAAGATGTCCTTTGTACAAAAATGGAATTCAGATTTAGTGATAATGTAACCTGCTGAAGGTTACAAAGCTTTAAGTAACAGAGGTGTAACTTACACTAGGTTTGTGTGATCCAGAGGTTATGACTTATTGGAGACTGAAGTCAGGTTGCAAGAGACACTAAATAACTGTGGGAATGTTTAGCCTAAAGGTAACAAAATACCACAGAAGTTTTAGCCAAAAGAAGATTAACTAATTTAATGTATGCAAGTACAAGATGGATGACAGGATGACTGGAAGTAGAGTACATTTACAAAATCATGTGGGCATGCATGCAAATAATGACTGAAATGTAGCATCATAGTTTGGATCTTGAGTGTCTTCAAAAGTTATGTGTTGAAGTCTTTCTTCCCAGCCTGTGTACTGAGAGATGTTGGAACTTTTAAGAGGTGGGGCCCAGCGGGAAGTCTTCTGGTCATTAAGGGTGTACCCTTGAAGTAGATAGGGGACCCAGACATTTCTTTATTCTTTTGCTCCTGGGTGCAAGCTGAGCAATTCTGTTCCATGTACTTACATTATGATGTGCTATCTCACCACAGTCCAAAGCAATGGGGCCAATGATTCATGGATTGAAACCTCTAAAGCTGTGAGTCAAAATAAACTTTTTATCTCTACAAGCTGGTTGATTTTAGGTATTTGAGTAACAGAAAGCTGATTAACACAGATGGTAATGAGACTGGAATGGCACATGAAAAATGATATTTTAAGGAAAATATTGCCAGAACTCCATTGTTAATTGGATATAAAGGACCAAACAAAAAGTCAGAGGCCCCTGCAAGGATTCATATGCTGGAGGTATGGTATGGAAATGTCTTGATTAATTTTTTTTACTCCTGTTTTTAGAGAAATCAGTATGGCACCATGTTGAGGTAGCTCCTAGGCTACTGGGGTGTACCTTTAGAAGGGATTAATGTAGTTCTTGTGGGACCCCAACTAGTCTACAGTAAGTATTCAATGTGATCTTCCTTCCCAACATGCACACCCATCACAGTGATGATATCAATCACAATGACAACATTGGACATGAGGTGACACACTCACAGGGGACTTTTGTCAGAGCCGTGATGTGTTGCTTAAATTTTCAGACTCCAAAATTGTAAGCTAAATAAATCTCTTTTCTTTATAAGCACACAAGCCTTAAGTATCTCATTAAAGTAATGAAAAATGGATTAATACAATTCTATACTGGTGATAAAAAGTAAAGAGGTAAGATAAATATAAAGTATGGGAGGCTGAGGCAGGAGGATCATTGCAAGTTCAAGACTAGCCTGAGCTACAAAGTGAGTTCAAGGTCAATCTGAACTGCATAGTGAGACTCTGTCTCAATCAATCAATCAATCAATCAATCAATGAAGAGAGAGAGAGAGAGAAGAAGGAAGGAAGGAAGGAAGGAAGGAAGGAAGGAGAGAGGGAAGGAGGGAGGGAGGGAGGAAGAAAGAAAAAGGAACGAAGGAAGGAAGGAAGGAAGGAAGGAAGGAAGGAAGGAAGGAAGGAAAACAGAGAAAGAAAGAAAGAAAAAGAGAAAGAAAGAAAGAAAGAAAATAGAAAAGGAAAGAGAAAGAAAGAAAGAAAATAGAAAAGGAAAGGAAAGGAAAGGAAAGGAAAGGAAAGGAAAGGAAAGGAAAGGAAAGGAAAAAGGATGCACATAGAGTAGGCAGTGAGTCATACAACTAAACCAGTTTCACTTACCTTAAACTTGTTCCGATGGTTATCTGGGACAGTGTCTTTATCTGGACAGCTACAACAGCTACCCATGGCTTCTTCAGAAGACCATGTGAGCACTGCATATAAAATAATTCAGAGAAAATTACTAGATGTAGGGTACACAAACCATAAAATAGAAAAAGACTTTAGAAATCATCTAATCAAGCACAGTATTTTGATGCAAAAAATTAAGCCCAAAAAGGTATATTGGCTGAAGCTAAACACACAGGTAGTGGTCAATTTTACTCAGTAACAAAAATGACAGATTTTATGAGGTCGACATCACAGAAATCTCAAATTCCAAGTTTAATTTACAAAGGTCTGCCTATTCTAAAATTATCTAGGCCCAGGGATATAACTCAGTGGCATAGCACCTGCCTGGCAAGTGAAAGATCCTGAGTTCAATTCCCAGTATCAAAAAAAAAGAAGAAAAAATTACATAGAATAACATAAAATAAAATAAAATAATCTAAAAACCCAATTTACAGTCTCATCTATAATACTATCTAAGTAATTTACGGTTATTAAGAATTAATCTTGAAATTAATCCTTTATGACTTATCAAGAATTTCATGTCCTTCTTTAACAAAAAGATTGCCAAAAAGATGCTAGTTTTGTTTTTTTGTTTTTTTTTTCCAGATAGTGTCTCACTATGTAGTGAAGGCTGGCCTTGAACTTGCTTACGCAGCCCAGGCTGGCCTCAGAGTCAAGGTGATTCTCCTGCCTTAGCCTCCTGCGTGCTGGGATTACAGACATGCACCACCACAGACTTCTCGCTTGGTGGTGTTTCTGTACTAGGGACTGAACCCAGGGGCTTTGCACTGAGCTGCATCCCTATCCCTATCCCTTTTTCTTATTTCATTTTTTTATATTGAGACAGGGTCTCACTAAACTGCTAAGTTGCCCAGGCTGGGTTCAAACTTGCAACCCTCCTGCCTCAGCTCCTAAAGTGCTGTGATTAAAGTGTGCACCAACACACCCAGCTGCTATTTCAATTCTCATCACTCATTCGAATCCTTTAGGTACCTCATGAGAAATTAAGAGTTTAATAAGAGTACACTTGTAAGAGAGACCAACTCAGAATTTAACCAATAACATACTACACAGAATTCCAGCAGAAATGATACAGCATATCTACTTAATTTTCCTTTCCCACAGGTTAACACTAAACTGTGAGTGACAGTAAGTGTTCAAAAGCATCCCAAGTGAACAAAGAAATGAAAAATCCAAAGCCTCACTTGTGAACAGGAGAAAAGAACCAGAATGAATGTGACAATATTTGAAAAAGGAGAATAAGAGGAAGTAAGGGGCTATAAAATGTTATGAACATTTATCTGACTGAAACTCTTAATTCTTTGGTGGTTCTCCACCACTTTCAGGATAAAATTTAAAACGTTTCAGAGTATAGCATAAGGTCCTTAACAATCTGGTCTCTGTCTGTAGGTCGTCTAAACTCTCCCTTTCCCCTGGCTCAAGCCCCACCCTTAGTCCAAGTGACAGTTTCCCCAGAACACCTTATTTCTTCTGCTTCTGTCCTTTCTCAAGATAATAGAGGGCAGTGACTCTAGGAAGGTCTTCTCTGACAACAACCCTCAAAACACCCTGGGTTTCCCAGTTTCACAGCATCTATGACATTTAGTACTTGCAAAAATTGTGATAAGTTATTTGCTTATCTGTGTTCTCCCTCCACTCTGAACTTCTTCCCAGCAGGGGCCGATATTATTCATTCTTGCATCCCTAGTGCCTACCACAACACCTATCACACAATAGGTGCTATAAGCGCTTTGTGAGTTGAATGAGATTATTTTAGATAAAGGTGGAGAATGCCTGGTAGAGGTCTGGTGTTAAGAAGATGGAGAAAGTATAATAGTGTATAAACCAAAAGAAATGCTAAGCAACATGGCGAAGTTAATTATAAATCATGATATTTGTTATTTTGCTCTAATATGACACCTGGGTAACAAAGGTGATTAAGTCTACCTATGAAAAGCAATGAGTCTAAAGGGAGAGAGAGACACAAAGAAAGAATGTATCATGATCAGTCTTACATTAGAATATGAGCAGAATATTGTGCGTACAGAGAAGGGAGCAACTGTCAACCTGGGCTAGGCAAGGCAGGAAGCACTACTCAAGCTGGGATTTAAAAGGTAAGCAGAAACAGTATGCCAGGCAAAAAGCAGGAACAGGCACCTGATACAGATAAAACAGTAAGAATATATCAATGTCATGAAAAGTAACACTGCATTCAAGAGAAAGTGAGGTGTTCAGTATAAGTGGAGTATATGGTAAGGTATAATAAAGGGCCAAATCAGAAAGCACCCAGAACAATAAGCTAGAGATATGGGACTGATCTTCCAAACAACTTGAAGTAAGCCTACCTTCAGTGTGCCCACAGTAGAACAGTACAACCCTAACAAGGCCATTACATTCTACTGTAATATTTACCTGTACACCATTCACTTCACTGTGATCTCACAGAAGATAGGAATCTTTTCTTCTTTAGTGTATTGAACATACTGGTTAACATAGCACATATTCTATAAATGTTTAAAAAGTAATGTTTAAGCCAGGAATGATGATGTCTATAAGCCCAGTACTCTGGAAGGGTGAGGCAGGAAGATCTCAAATTCAAGCCCAACCCAGGCAACCTAGTAGACTTATTTAGACTCTGTCTCTAAATAAAAAAATAAAACAAAAAGGGCTGGGAATATAACTCAGTGCAAAGACCCCAAGTTCACAAGAGGAAAAAAAGGAAAAAAGAAAATGAAAAAATAAAAGGCAGAAAATTACCTTCCTACTTGCTGGTCACACACAATGTCTGAAACTATGAAAGCGAAGATACTGCCCAAGGACACTATGAAGACAGGTCTGTGGCTGAAACTCTGGGGGAATACATTTGTATTCAGGTTCAGGGGTAGAGGGAAGCTGATGAAGGAGAAAAATAAGAGACCATCAATAAGGAGGGCACCCTCCAGGTGGACTGGAAGAGATAGATGGCAAACTGAAGCAAACACCTGGGAATGTGAGGAAGATGTCCTCAGAGAATGAGTTCTAGAGTTTGGATAGATACAGGTTCAAAAGAAAACGTTGTTTGAGTTATTTACTGTGTTAAGATTACATAAATTTAAGTAGGCTTTATCATCGGTAGGTTAGTAAAGGTCAGAAATGTAGGAAAAAAAGAAAAAATAAGAGCTAATTGATGGATCAAGATGAAGGAGAAAACTAAACGTGAGTTGTAGAGCTCTGACTGAGAGTTCTGTCCAGAGCACAAAGGATGCCTCATCACCTAAGGAAAAGAGGAAAGAAGTAAGGATGGATATAGTATAAAGACAAGCTGAAGTAGGCAACATCTACAGTCCTAAATTTCCTAAGTAAAATAGAAGGCAAGACTTGCAGAACGAGGGATTTGAGGAGGCAGGTAGGGTTATTTACCAAGGAGCTACCCAAGAAAAGCAAGAAAAATTAAGTAGGCTGGAAAGAGAGCCCAGCAGAGGATGCAGTTCACTAGCTGTGCTCAGTAGTCCAGAGGGCACATAGTTCTACTGACCCAGGGCACGGGAATTAAAGAATATTGGCCATGCAGGGGTTTGAAGTGATGGATTGTTGGACCTGGTTAGGAAAGAGGCAAAGAAAGAAGAGGGTTAACAAAATAAGAGAAAATGAAGGCCGTCCCCCAAAAAATAATAGCAGGCAGCTTCAACAACCTTAAAGAATAGGTTTATAGGGTTAGTATGAACGAGTGACTAAAATGCTGAAACACAGGCAGTTGCAGTCCATTTTGTAATTTCTGGAAAAAGACTTTGTTAATGTGGAATTTTCATCCACTCTTCCTAACCACAAACTCCTAGGCAAAGGGAAAAATTGGATTTATGGCCACCACACTATTTGGAGACCACATCTGAGTTACGTGAGACTAATAATATACACTAAATATTGTAAACACTTCATGAAAAACCATGTGATCTCATCAGCATATACTCCTCTCCAAGCCTATAGGTCAGCAAAAACAAAAATTCTCTTATTATGCTCCCTCAAGAGAGCAACTGGCTATATTCAAAAATAAAAGGTAACTTCTGTCTCGGAGAATCAATACCATAACCAGTTTGCTGAGTATTTTAAATTAGTAAAGTCAGCAAGAGACAGCAAGTCAGGAAACAAAATAGTTGCATTCAAGAAAACATTCAATTCTCCTGTTAAAAAAGTGTAAATGTACAGGTACAAATTCTCTATGATGAATGTGATCATTATGCATATCTAAAATGTACCAATAAAATCTGATTGGGAAAAAAAATGTAAGTTGTAGACTTGGTCCTTTTTTTGATAAAAGGAAATTTCAACTTACCTAGATATGGCCATTAATATTCTTAGCCTCTGCTGCTGCATCAGGAGTTTAATCATACTTCAAAATACCATGTTTTCTTTATTTGCTGACTTAACCTAGAAGTAATAGAATATAGTTAAGAATATATTTCTTTTAAACTAGTAATTTCCTTACGAGATTTCTAGTAGCTTGGTTAACTTAAAGAAACTCAAAAGTCTAAAAAATTTACTAAAAATTTAATATAGAAGATGAATATTTTCAAATTAATGTTACGCACATGCTACTGTTCCTTTTCAAAACAAAAAGTAAAAATATCGTAGCTTTTAAGTTCTGTAATGTTTCTGCCTTCTGCATTGTAGCAGTGACACTAAACAACTTACTTCTCTACACTGATCTCCTGAGCCATAAAATGAGGTTAGTCTAAACCATCTTCAAGATTCCATTCCTGCTCCAAAGCCCCAGTTTCGCCAGTAGCAGACTAATTCTCTAGTCACTCCAGTAACTTTTTCTAAACCTCCCTTACCATCACCCAGAAAAGCTAACTCTTTAAAAAAATCTACCTACTCTGTGCATCTTTCTATTCCACAAGACCCCCCAGAACCAGTGCACAGTAGTCATTTAATCAGAAAACAGTAAGACTAAGCATGTTATAGAAGTCACAAGACAGTGACATTATAGAAACAAGTAAGTCTAAAGTTACAATATATTTTTTGGAAAATTTCTGGTCAATTTATACAGTCTTCACAACAAAGAAACAATCAAACTCATTCAAACAGGGGCACTAAGACATTATTTACTGTTGCATCAGGCATTCTGTCAGGAGCTAAAAGAAGAATCTCATTTCAATCTATATACTAATTATGTACAAATATGACTGATACCCAAAATAACACTTCCAAAATCAGATACTCATGCATAGTAAACAACTTATTTATTTACTTATTTTTGGTTTTTTGAGACAGGGTCTCGTTATATAGTTCATGCTAGCCTTCAACCCACTGTAAAGTCCAAGATGGCCTCAAATTCATGACAATTACCCTGCCTCAGCCTTCCAAGTGCTAGGATTAGAGAAGTGTGCCACCATGCTCAGCCACAGTGAATAATTTTAACTCTGGATTTTAAATACCTTATACATAAAATCTGCATGTCAGGTGTTTGCTTATGTCTCTTGTTAACTACTCCTATACATACACTTTCAACATAGGTAACAAACCAGTACCTCTTTTCTAGAGGCTCAAATACATACACTGCTTGTTAAATCTGCCATAAATCATTTTTATGTGAACATGTACAGTGTTTGTCTAGCTCTCTCTTCTAAAAGCTTTCAGCCAATTAAACAGGAAAATCTCCCTTACTTTCTTCATTCCATTTATATATATATTCCCCCATACCCAGCCTGAAATGAGTTTTGAGAGAGTAAATAAGATTAAGAAAAATGAGAACAATCCATTTTTAACTCAAAATCAAGGAAAAGTCAAATGTGAAATGAAGTTAAACATTTTTTTTTTTTTTTTTTTTGCGGCACCGGGGATTGAACTCACAACCTCGCGCCTGCCAGGGCAGGCGCTTAAGGCACTGAGCCAAACTCCCGGCCCTGGTTTTTTGAGGCAGGGTCGCATTATGTAGCTCAGGCCAGCCTTGCACTCGCGTTGTAGCCCAAGCTGGCCTCGAACTCACAACGCTCCACCTACCTCAGCCTCCCGAGTGCTGGGATTAAAGGCATGCGCCACCACGCCCGGCTTTGAAGTTAAACATATTAAAGAATCAATATACCAAACTATAAAGCTCTTTAAAATATTAGAAAATCTCCACTTGAATTTCTGGAAAACTTTTATTCTTGACTTTTTAAAGGTTAGTATTTATTGTACATTGTTTAATTATTTTTATTATTAACACTGCTAAAAAGCCAGGCATAGTGGCCCACACCTGTAATCCCAGCACTCGGGAGGCTGAAGCAGAAGTACTGCAGTGAGTTTGAAGCCAGTCTGGGCTACAAAGAGTGAGTTCAAAGCCAGTCTGAAATACATAGTGAGACCCTGTCTCAAAAAAGGTTAAAAAAAAAAAAAATCACTGCTAAAGTATTATAGAGTTCTTGATTGTTTTTATGGGTTTTTTTAGTTCGAATGTTCAGTCTACCAACTGTAGTAGGAAACGTTTCACAAGAAAACACATTCTGAATTCCAAACAACAAACATACCAAAACACTCCCAGTATGAACATAACTTACTGGGCCACCGGAATCCCACCTCTGACTTTGGAGTATGGATACTTCAGACACCCTCAATGACTCCTCAACCCCTTTGGGTTTCTCACCATTGGTAGAGAAGAACCAAAAGGTAATTAGCAGGTTGTGAGGGAAGAGGTGGCTACAGACACTGTACAGAGCTATAGTGACACCTCAGTTGTCGAACAGTGCCAAGCTATTCAGTCCTTAGCCAACATATAGTGCTTGTGTAATTTTTGGGCCTCAGAACCAGTTATGTGGTTTTCAATTATTTCTAATAGGAAAAATATGTTCAGACCTCGAACTTTTCAGTGTTCAAACAAAATTTGAAACAAACTGAGTTTGACAACTGAGGTATCATTGTATAATCCTGCTGTTATATTAATGAGTGTTTTCCTATAAAATAGGTAAATATAACAGCATCAAGTATAATGCCTATTCAAAAAGCATGGCATGATTTTACCAAGAAAATTATCATGAGGCTAAGAAGCATTACAGTATCTATTACCACTCTATTTTTTATAGCAAACTGACTTTAAAGTTCCTTAACTATATGTTAGACATACAATCATTCACATTATGTCATTTAATACAAACAATTACTCTATGAGCTAGCTACTACCATTATTTCCATGCTATAAATGAGCAAACCAGTGCCTTAAAGTTACTTTTCCAAAAGTCAATTACTGAATAGTCAAAATTATATCCTCATTTGACTCCAAAAAGTCCTAGCTGTTATAAGTTAATATATGTAAAAGACTTAAAACAGTTTCTAACATAGAGTAAGTACTCAGAAAACCTTAGGTATTGAAATAATAATAACCTACCATAAAACAATGCTATAGGCCTTTTACAATCAGTCAACTTTTCTGTGCCTAAATTTCCTCATGCATAAGATCAGAACATCCATTTTATAGAGCTACTGTGAAAACCAAATAAATTCTAGATATAAGGATATTTAGAAAAGCATATACTGTTTTGGCTAGATGTGGTGGCACATGCCCATAATACCAGCATCTTGGAGGTTGAGGCAGGCAGAATAACTGTTGCAAGTTTGAGGTCAGCCCAGGCTATGTAGCAAGATTCTGTCTCAGGAAAAATAAAACAAAAAAAGGGAAAGGAAGGAGGGAGGGTGGGAGGGAGGGAGGCAAGCAAAACTAAGCAAAGAAAAGCGCCTTTTAAAAGACAAAGCATTACTATATCACCACTTCAGATAAAGTCCTGTCTTTAATATCACAAAGACTTAA
>RJWM01002555.1:0-126764 GCA_004363535.1 Dasyprocta punctata | reverse complement strand
CTGTCTTGGGTTATACACCTATCCTTAAATATATCCAAGTCCAGGGGTATAATTGGTTAATCAGTCAGATTCCTAGGGTGCGGGAAGGGTCAGCCTCAGTCAGACTATGTGACTGCCATGAAGAAACAATGAGGGAACTTTGGAACCTAAAGGAAAACCAGTGAACTATTGCTAGAAGAAAGGATGCTGAGCAGGCTATAAAGACAGACGTCCCCCTCCCTGTGACAGAGGACCATCATGCACCCTTCTCCTACATTCTATGGCAGCAATCTGTTAGGATTTGGACAAATACAGAGACCACAGGTCTGGGGGTGTTGGCCAGTCCTTTAAATTGGAAATTTGAGAAAAATGTTTATTTAGGAGTAAGCCACAAAAAGGATTGGGCATAAAGAAGAGAAGAAAATGACCATTCAAGAGCCACAAAAATGCTGTTACTCCAATTTCCTGGAGTGTCAACAGTGAGTTCTAGTAAGATCAGACATATTTTGCCTCCACCGCTCACAGGGGAACTGGGATGAGAAGCAGAGCTGTAGCCCAGAGACCTGGAAGGGTAGAGAATTCCTCTGTTCTTTCTGCTCTGCTTGCGACATTCACATTTCTGGTGGAGGGAGGTAAGAGAGGGTCAGACTGTTTGTGGGCAGATGTAAATACCTGGGCACTTGGATGAGTGCCTACTGGACTGAACATACCAAGCATTGATCTGGTTGTGCTCAGAGAGGGTAGTGGGGGCAGGGCAGGTCTCCACCAGTTGGAGGGACAGAAGCACCACCGTTACTGGGAGACAGATGCTCAGAGCACAGTGCTTCCCTTCTGTAGCTTTGGTTTTCAGTTTGAGAGTTTTTTTTGTCATGACTGGAGTCAACACCCACAGGGTTTCAGGGCTGAGTAAATACTTTGTTAGGCAAGCTTGTCTTACTTAAACTGAATGTCCATGTGTACATGTGATAGTCCTTTGGGGTTGGCACTGAGGCCTTTGGTGAAGGAATTAATAAGATAAATTACACAGAATATCTTGGGAGAGGGAAGAGGGCTCCTTGCTCCACTGCGAAGGCAGCAATGGTCCCACAGGTTCATGGAAATCCCACTGAAGGTAGCCCCAGGCCAGGCCGCAATCTGCCTCGTCCTCCATGTCCTTGTCCTCCCAAAGAGGGGTGATACATGTGATCTTGTGAAGGGATGCCAGTGGTCATGCTCAGTACAAGTCACTCGCAGAAGACATGTTAGTGTGACATCCTCTAAGCGTTGAAAATTCATCTATATCATTCCCAAAGTCACTCCAGGCAAAGCGAAGAGATCATGCACAATCCACAATAAAACATCGCCAAATACATTTCCATTCTTCTGAACTCTCTGCACCTCAACTTTCTTACCTACAAACTCTAGGAAACAGTTTTGCTCACTGGGTGGAGTTTGGGGGAGCATTGACTATGGTAATACTAAGGTGTCTGGCACACTCCCTAGCTCACAGTAAGCTGCCATCTATTGAGTACTGTGGGATCCTCAGCTCCCAGGAAGCCTCTGTGGGCCTATGAATGATGCTAGAAGACACAGCACACTGTCCCACATGCTCAGGAACTCCAAATATTGCTATTTCTCAGTCATCTTCCTGAATTAATAGTACAGTCTTCCTCATCAGCAAATCTTACTTTAATAAGAGCCCCCAAGGGAAGTCGTTTGCAGACTGCAAATTGGAAGGGCAGGTTCGGGAGAAATTCTGATGGTTACTTTCCATTTGGGGTACTTAGGATAGGATCCATACCCAGATAGATTCAGTACCTTCAGTGGAAGGGGCAGTGTGGCTGGGAAAAGTTAGGAACTGCCAGGAATCTCTCGGGAAGTTTTGAGAACTGTAATAGTAATCGTATCAATAATCATGACTCAGGTAGCACCCAGTTCAGCCCTTGTGCCTTTCCTCCCTCTACTAGAAAAGCAGGGAACTGAGCTGACTCTGTGAGGCAGAGGTAGATGTGTGCTCGGGACTCCCAGAAAGACTTTTTATTTTAAAAAGAAAAAAAACATTAAAAACAATGACACGGAATTTCATATCAAGATAATAGAAATTAACAAAATTAGTAGTGTGTGTGTGTGTGTGTGTGTGTGTGTATATATATATATATATATATATATATATATGATTTCCCCTTCCTTCTTTTCTCCTTTCTTCCAAGCCAGTTTTTCTTGCTTTTTGAGCAGTTTCTTCTCCTTTCACAATATCTGTTATACATTTTGGATCTTATTTACTCTTTCAGTTTCTTGCACTACGGAGGCAATATGATGTTTACACATGCATGCTTATGAGTATGGTCTCAAGTTTCATTCATTTACCTTTAAAAACCTAGAGTTTATCCTTCTTTATGGTTGAGTAGTATTCCATTTTTTATCCATTCCTCGGTTGATGGGCATTAAGTTGTTTCCAAGATTTAGTTATTACAAATTGTGCTGCTATAAACATGGGTGCATACATATTGCTGTGGTGTGATGTTTTTAATTCTTCTAGGAAAATACTCAGAAAGGGAATAGCTGGTTCGAATGGGACTTCTAATCTTGGTTGCACCAGTCTGAACTCCCACAGACAGTGCACCAAGTTCCTTTTTCCTCACAGCCCTACCAGCATTTGGTATTGGATGATTTCTTGATGATAGCCATTCTTTCTGGTGTGAGATGGAATCTCAGTGTTGTTTTAATTTGTATGTCTCCAATGACCAATGATGTGGAACACTTTTTCATATATTTATTTGCCACTTGTATTTCGTCATCTGAGAAGTGTGCATCTCAGATGCCAAGTTTTGGATTGGGTGTTTGAATTGGAGGGTCCTGATTTTTTTCAATTCTTTCTATGTTTGAGATAGAAATTCTCTGTCTGAGGGACAGTTGCCTCAATTTTTTTTCCCACTTTGTGGGTTTTCTTTTCACTCTGTTGGTGATTTGTTTAGAGGTACAAAAACTTTTTAATAAGCTGAGACCCCAGTTGTTGATTCTTTGAAGTACTTACTGTGCTGTTTGGTTTTTGTTCATCAACTCTCTGCCTACCCCTACGCCTTCTAGATTTCTACCTACTTTGCCTTTCAGTAAATTTAGTGTTTCTGTTCTAATATTTAGATCTTTGATCCATTTTGACTTTAGTTTAGTGCATGGTGACAGACATGGGTCTAGTTTTACTCTTCAGCATATGGAAAGTCAGTTTTTCCAGCACTAGTTATTAAAGAGGCTATCTTTCTTCCAGTAAACATGTTTGGCCCCTATGTCAAAGATAAGGCAGCTGAGTGTGTTTATAGTTGTGTCTGCATCTTTTAATCTGTTGCACTGATTCAGGTCTGTTTTTTTGTCATGCTGATTTTATCATGGTAGCTTTGTAGTATAGTTTCGGGTCAGGGATTGTGATGGCTCCTGTGTTGCCTTTGTTGTTCAGGATTGCTTTTACTATTCTAGCTCTCTTCAGTTTCCAAATGAAATTTAGAAATATTTTCTCTAGATGCATGAGGTTTGCTAATGGTATTTTGATTGGGATTGCATTAACAGTTTTGGAAATATGACCATTTTTACAATGTTGGTTCTTTCTATCTGTGAGCAAGGGTTATCTTTCCATTTTCTTTCTTTCTTTCTTTTTTTTAGGCAATAGACATTTTGTTTATTTTAATGAAAATACATAGTACAGTTTAGCTCAGTTTTCCATATATATGAGACAATATTATAATTTCTTACAAAATGCATCCTGCAATGACAGAATTGAAATGTTAACATTATTTGTTTGTGAGTAAATATCTAAATTAGTATATTTCAAATTACTTTTGTTTTTCTCAAATTACCTTTAACAATAATTAATTTTATGATAAATATTCCAATACTCTAATTTTAAAAATGAAAATCTGAGTGAATGTACCCTAATATACTATTTCTAAAATAAGTGTTGTTGAGATTTTCAACAGATCTCAAATAATGAGCATGAAGAGAATGAGATATGCTTTGCTTAAATTATATATCATAATTACTTGATTTTATAAGTCAGTATGCAAATTATAATTTATATCTTGTTTAGAATGTTTAAACTTTCCCTTGCATGTATAGTTTGAAAAATCCAGACTGGCAAATAAGTGAAATAATTGCTAAGAGGACTGAAGTCAGTAGAATGAAATATTTTAAACATTGCTCCATCATTTTAAACAAAATTTAAAATAAGAGAAATTACATAAAAAAAGTAAGAACACTAAGAACATCTATGACTGAACTTAGAATCATCAGCTGTGATACATCTAACCACTTCAGCTGACCCTATAAAACTCACTCAGATGCATGTCATGAATATACAGGATCAAAATATCAACATTTATATTAAAATAACATTCTACCTGACTCCATCTGCAATTTGGGCAACAAAGATGCAACAGATGAAAAAGAATTTGAAATAAAGTTGGTTTATCAATTAAGGATATTTTTTCTCTTACCTATTAAGAGTGGTATTCTGTATGTCAATATTAAGAGAGTATAATTATTTGTGCAATTCTCCTCATTGGGGGCACTTTATTTTATTGTATGTATTATTTTTAGGTTTTTGAGACAAGGTTTCACTCTGCATTCCAGACTGTCTTTTTTTTTTTGTACTGGGGATCAAACTTACAACCTCATGTTGCCACACTGGTCTTGAACTCACTATGTAAACAACGTTGGCCTCAGATTCATGGCAATCTACTTGTCTGTCTCCCAAGTCCAGCTATATTACAGGCATGCACCATCAGGCCTGACTGGGGATATTTTAAAGAAAAACAATGGTCAATCTCCCCTGTGTTGTTTTAAGTACAGCAATAACTGTGTCACCTATTTGCTTTCTGCAACATGCACACTATCTTTAATACATAATCTGAAAATTGATACTGATATGAAATGAAATACACACAGTACACACAGACATGTATTTGTGCAATATGCATTGCGCTGTATTACTATTTAATCTAAAAGTATGTTTTGGCCACCCATATTTAAAATTTTAAATAATTTTATATCTTCATCTTACTGACTTGACCAAACACAAACAATTAATCCCAACCAGAAGAAACACTTCTTGCACTAGGCTATACCATGTTCCATGAGAAAAAGGAAGTCAACTGATGGACCATAGACCTGGTCATAGGATAAGAACGTGGAAGAAGGCAGGAAGGAAAGAGTGGTGTGTATTTCCCTTCCCACGGCTCTAGGCACCCTAACTGTTTTTTGTCAGATACAATTGTTCTGCACACAGAGTAGGTAGACACTGTGTGTTTCCTGTCACCCTCCTTCCCAAGAGCAGAGGAGCCTGAGGGACAGGAGTGGTTCAGCTCACCCCTGGCAAACCTGGGAGAGGCCCGAGGTCACCGTGGAGGGGCAACATTCAGCCTCCAGACAGCCAGAGGTAGCTTTTCCCCCTGGGACAGAGTCTGAGAATATTTATCCACCATTTTCTGATAGGAATTTTTGGGATGCTATTGTGAATTTTTTTTTTTTTTTTTTTGGTACCAGGGATCGATCTCACAACCTCGTGTCTGAAAGGCAGGCACTTATGCCACTGAGCTAAATCCCTGGCCCTGGGATCCTATTGTGAAGGGTATTATTTCCCTAATTTCTCTCTCAGTGAGTTTGTGTACAGGAATGCTATTGATTTTTCAGTGTTGACTTTGTATCCAGATATGCTCCTGAATTTAGTTGCTAATTCTAGAAGTCTTTTGGTGGAATTTCTGGGGTCTTCTATGTGGAGTATCATGTTATCTGTGAATAATGACAATTTAACTTCTTCCTCTGGAAAGACTTTTGTTTCTGTCCTTTCCCCACTTTTTTTCCTTCTTCCCCTTCAGAAATACAGACATGATAACTGGAGCTACAGTTGCCACAGGGGTCACAGGTGAAAGCTACAGGGGTCACAGGTGAAAGTTCAGGAGAACCACAGAGTGCAGTCCTGACATCTAGAGCCTGTTGAACCAATACCAGCAGATGTGTACTGGATTTCTTGTAGTATATGGAAAACAAAATACTTCTGAAGTACTTATGCCTTGTATTGGTTAGGGAATAGGCCAAGTATCTGTTACAAAGTAATTCTAAAATTTAATAGCTTAAACCAGGTAGTCCATTCTCTCTATTATGCAACAGTTCAGAGGTGAAAGGTACAGGCTGCTTGGCTCTGTGACGTCACCCCAGGTTGCAGGATCCTTCTGGTTGTGATTCTACCATTTCCAGAGTGTTGCTCTCTAGGAAGTGGTAAGGTCGGCTTCAGAGAACCATGCTGACCTTTTAGCTCTCCAAAAGGGAGAGAGGACTGGAGGCTCAATGTCTTCTTTTATAAGGGTCACAGACAGAGTCACATAAGTCACTACTGCTTGAGTCTCATTGGCTGGACTGTGGGCCTGTAGCCTTGTCAGACACAAGAGAAGCTGGTAAATGTGAGCTCAAGCTAGGTGACATGTGAAGAGGAAGCAGGACAGCTTTAATATTAAAAGAAAGAAGTAGAGAACAGATATTCTGGGGCCATGAGCTACAGTGGTTGCTGTGATGGATTAACTAGTGGTCACCTTGGAACACCCAGCTAAACTGAATCAGTGTGGTGCTGGGTATGGAAGGCCCATCTGAGGATTGTTGCCAACAGCACAAAAGCAAACTGGAAGGGAAGATGGTGTACTGCTGATTCTCCTGGAGAAGCTTGTCATGCTGGTTTTCCTGATATGAACTCAGCTGTTCTCATCATCGGAGGAGCTCGGGTCCTGCTGTCACTGAGGATGGCTTCAGTTCTCTTCAGGGGAGCTCTGGTCCTTACTTTGAGTGTTGCTTCCTGGCTCCAGTGCAGATCCCTCAGCCTGCTGGCACAGATCCTTCATCCGGCCAGTAAAGACTTATAGCTTCTATCATTGACCTTTGGGTCTTCCCAGTGCTCCTCTATACAGACTTGCATGAGACATTGTCAAGGGCTCTAGGCCTCCAGATGGATTTGTGGAGGACATTGTGATGGGCTCTAGGTCTTCAGTTGGACTCATGCAGGATGTTACTGTGAGACCCAGGCCCTCAGCTAGATACTTTGGGTCTTTAGCACATGGACAGATTTCTTGCACTCCTCTGCATTTGACTTTTTGAGTGAATGTTATAAAATAATTTTATAAATTATGTGTCTTGTATTAAATCTCTTCCTTTGCAAACCCTGATTGCAACGGTTTCATTTTCAGTTCCAGCTAAATGCATTCTTTACTGGAAACATTAAATCATTAAATTTATTGAATTTATTATATAACAGATCCTATTCTTAATGTTGTAATTCCAATATCCTGCTTATTCATTGTTTTTACTAGTAGGTAATTTTAGAAGTAATCATTTCAGGATCTTTTCTGAGAGCTAAATTCTTCCCAGAAAGCAGAGAAAGGACTTTATAGATACTCCATGACAACCTAGGCTGACAGGAATGCTCCACTGTGTTTTGAACATAGAGAACAAGGTGAAGTGGTTTTAGTACTCATTTACTTCTAAGGTCATCTGAGTCTCAAAAGGCCTCTTCTGGGTGGTTGTTCCTCAAGAAACTCCTTTGCCAGCAATGCAGTAGGACCAGCACCAGTACGGCAAGACTGGGCTTTCTGAAGGGTCTCAAATTAAAAAAGGGAAATCTGAAGACATTGACCTTGCAGTTATACAAAGAAAGGTTGCAGGATTTTCTGTGCCTCAGGGTCATCTGTGGAAAGCTGTTGCATTAAAAACATCTACTGTGTGCCCAGTGCTCTTTTAACTACTATATGCAGGTGTTAAATTCAGTCAGAGAATTAGGAGCTAAAGAGGCAAACTACACATGGAAGTCCAGTGTTGTGTTCAGTTGATGTGAGGAACAGAATATAAATAAGAATGATGGCCATTCTGTTTGCCCAACTTCAGCTCATTCTTCATACCTCACTGCTTGCTCCATGTTCCTGACAGCTGCCCTTTCTACCTGGCTTTGCTAGGGCATCCTTCCTGGTTGGCTTCCGTTAGAGTCTGGCCAATAGGAGATCATAGGGTGGGAAGAGAGAGGCTGGATGCTTTTCCTCTGCCTCTCTGCTTTGGTTGCACATATCTAGAAATTGCAACATTGTGCCATGCTTATGGCTCTCCTGGGGAGCCTCTATGCTTGGCACCAGGTTCCACTGGTCGTCCCTAATGCTGCTTCCTCTTCTTGCCACTTGGGTTAGGGGCTGGAAATAGAAGCCCTCCTTTGCTTGTGTCTGGGCACCCTCAACCTTCTTGCTGGTTCTCTTAAGCTGCCTAGTCCTGTGTATCATGAATGTCTCTTGAGTTGCACCACCCAAGTGAAATTATTCTGTTTCCTTCTGAGTTTCTGACTCACTGAGTATGGAAATCAGAACTAGAAGAGACCATGTCAAGTAAGAGAAGCCACGAGGGCCTCTTGAACAGTAGTTAATATAGAACAAGGGCTGGTAAACCACAACTGGTGGACATTTTTGAGAGACAAAGTTTCATTGGAACACAGACTCTTTATGTCATGTCTATGGCTACTTTTGTGCTACAATGGCAAAGTGCAAAAAAGAGTTGTCACAGTAGAGGCCATGTAGTGCATAAAACTTAGATGTATTTATTGTCTATCCCTTTGCAGAAAAAGAGTTTGCCAGCCCCTTGTCTAGAAGTTGGATCAGCTGAAGGGATGAAAGAAGAAGCATAATTTAATGAGAAGATACACACAGATTGATCTGGGTTTAAATGTCAGTTCAGTCCTTATCAGTTGTGGGAAGTTAACTTCTCAGTGTCTCAGTTTCCACATCAGTAAAATGAGGATAGAGATTGCTCCATTGCCTGGTTATCATGGTGATCAAAAGCAATAGCGTGGTACCCAGATGTGCTGTTTCTTATTCCCTATCTTATTCCTGGATAGATGTCAATAGTGATTTAAAGAAAGATATAGAAGTGCGTCTCAGAGAGGCAGCTACTGGGGTGAGAAGGTGGCCCACCAGGAAAGTATGGGAAGGGGGTGCCAGATAAGATCTGCAATCAGGATTGCTTATGCCATTTGCTACAAAATGAAAATGCATGGGGAAGTGTTAAAAATTATGAAGAATTTCGAGGTGGTGATGGCAGATCATTAAGCCAAATCCAAGGCTCTTCCAAGTGCAGGATCCTCTTTGATCGCTCAGGCTACATGGACATGAAGCACAGAGTTTTGAATCAGCAGATGAGGCCCCCACTCTCAGGGCGGTCACTGGTATCTCAGAGGGAATAGAAGGCCTTGAGTGATGAGCTGAGGGTGCAGTCTTAACACTGTCACTTGCCAGGGGTTTGGATAATGCAGTGCATGTTCTGAGCTTTTGTGTCCTCTGTGAACTAGAAAAGACCAAGTGAGAGCATGTTCAGCTCAGGGTGTGACCCTCCAGAGGCTTTTATCAGTGGCAGTTGGGTTTCCTCTGATGGATTTATTCTTTCTCAGTTCACATGTGTACTTTATATGCTGTGTTTCTTGCAAACTTCAAGGAGAACCCATGAGCCTGTAAGACAGGGTCAAAACCACTGAGGATGTGACTCTCAATGTGCAGCTGCCTTCACCGAGCCACACTGACAACATGTGTTCTTTTCCAGGACCAGCCAGTATTTTGGAAGCAAAGAAAGATGCTAATGGAAAGGAGAAAATAACATCTTTTTCTTTGCCAAACTCCCCACCTCTTAAAGCCATAGTTTCCAAAAATTGAAAATCAAAACCCACCCCCAAATAGCCCTTTTAGCATCTTTGGCCATCAGTGTCTTAAAAAGATCACCACACCTCTCAGAGGATGGACACACATAGCTCCATGCTCCCTGCAAGGCGGCAGATGCTCTGAGTGGCTCTAAGAGCACCTTGAATGGCACTGGTCTACTGTGCATCTGACCAGTAGTAATTTGAAGTTCACAGGTTGGCAGGTGTCACCTGCTTGCCCAGGAAGCCATGTGCATTCTCCGGAGGGAAACGACAGGAAGGGGACTGGTCTGTGGAGGCCGCAGCAGCAGGTGGGCCACGGTGATGGAGGTGTTTGGCGTGTCCTTCAGCATCTGTATCCCAGAGCCAGGGATAAGCAGGGACATCTGGACAGTTTTGCTTTATTTTCATTTTTAATGAAAATGATGATTGCTTGTCCTAGTTAAGGGACCTATTGTTTCTCTTATTTTTAAATGGCTTAGGGAGGTTGTCACGCTTCCACAATCCAAGTAAAGAAGCAGCCACACAGCAGATGGAACAATCAGAGTCCTTGGCCACTAGACACACATGCAAACAGTTTAATCATGCACTGCAGTTTGAACTTGGCAGTCTGGACACAACCTCTGGCTAGTGGAAAAGAGAGTGCTTTAAGATCCTAAGAAAAGTGTTGATTGGGAGAATGCTAGTAATCGTTAGGGAATGCTGCATTATTTGTTTTGTTGTTGGTGTTTCTCAAGGCACAGTGTGAAGAAGCCTTAGAAGAGCAAATGTATTCCTTCCAAATTAATCTGGGCAAACTGTACATTCTGTGTCTCTGATTCTCATTTCTGGCTTTGCAGGTTACACTGGGGGTGCTTGAACCCCGGTTGTGCTGGTGGTGTTTGGGGCTGCAGGCTTTAAACAGACAAAGAGAGTGAGTGAAATGACCTTACAGTGCTCCTTCTTCTACAAAAGGAAGGACACAATAAGGTCATTTCTTTTGGCTGAAATGCACAAACAAATCCAAATGGCTGGATAATCACTTCTCTCTTCTCTTCCCCTAGATGCCACCCCAGGGAATATACAGTAGTCAGCATTACACTTTGAATTTCTTTTTAGTTGACAAAAGTCAATTGTTCACTCTAGCCAGTGCAGGAGACCTCCATTGGTCTGATGAATGTCTCTTGCTGCTATGTAAATGCCAAGATGGAGGTGCTGCATTTACCAAAAATAAATGTTGAGGTAAAGACTTGACATTTATTTTCAAACTGGGAGGCCATCTTCCCATCACAGCATCCAGTTTGTTAGGTATTATTTTTATTAGAGCAAATGATTCATGTTAGCAAATAAATATAATTTAGATTATTAGGCCAGCAGGCTAACATGAACGCTGTTTATCAGGCTTTTATTGAAAAGGTGGATTCTGATTTTTCAGTACTGATACAAGCTGGTTCAGAAGTGGCCTACCGGAATCCATTGAGTAGGGCCTTGGCCTGGTGGATCTGACACATGGGATCTGCTATATCTCTCCTCCTGGAAAGCCTGGGCAAGGATGATATTCAAGGAAGATAACAGAAAGTGGGCTAGGGTGCTTTATAGTGACAGACTCAAATCCAGGTCAAGACTCTGAGGGCTCTGGGATCACAGATGGAGTGCAGCCCATGAGCAGACTGGTGTTTGGCTTGGCAAGGTCAGATACTGGACCTCTGAACTTCTGCTGATGTTTCTCTGTAGTTTTACATAGCAGAAGTACCCAGTTCCTTACTCTTCTTGGCAGGTTTTGAGTGGAGTTGGTCGAGCATGACCAGGACTGGAGGATCTCTAATCAGGTTTAAAGAGGGTCACTCTTATGCCACAAACCACCAGGTATAACTTCTGGTCAGGATCAGCTACATGATTTGCAGGCTCCAGTAAAAATGAAAATACAGGAAACTAATTAAAAATTTTTATTAAGAATTTCAAGATGGCAACAACAGGACCATGTGCAGGGTCCTCCTGAGTGTGGAGCCATGTGTGGCTCACGGGTTATACGCCCCCAAAACTAGCTTTGTCTCTCAGGGAAGTGAACTCAGGATTCAGATGACTCTTCTTACGAAGTGATAGGGGAGCAGCTCATAGCACTGGGGGCAAAGAACTCATCCCTCCCTTACATGGGGAGGGTCCTGGCCCTGCCTGGCAGGCAGTTCTTCCAGGAATAACTTCTCTGGAGAGCCTGGAAAGATAACTAGACAGAACAAACTAAAACAGACATTGGCACAGGTAATAAAAAATGTATAGGAACAGATAATGCCAAAATAGAATTTAAAATATTATAAGCAAAGAGTAGAATTGACACCCCTGAAAAATTCTATCAGATGTGAAAAGCAGGTTTGAAAAAAATCCTCTCAGAATGTAGAGGTAGGTGTGAATGAGAGGAAATCAGAGGGATAATAATTGACATGAGAGGTCAGATTACTTAGCTAATATATGTCTAAGGGGAGGTATTGCAGAGAAGAAAATATACAAAGAAGAAAACTTTCCTAAATTGAAGAAAAATCTGAATTTGTGGACTGAAAGTATATATAGGTGAAATTAAACACCAAGACCTGGAGAAATACCAAGGCCTTAAATCTTGTTAAATCTTAAAATCACCCTAATTACCTGAAATAGAAATAGATAGCAGGCTGGCTCCAGACTTTTCTGCAATGTGAGAATCCATAAGATATGGCACAACATTCATAGAGGTTTGAGAATTGTTAAGTTGAATAAATTTTACCTGAAAGCTGCCTGCACACATATTTTGAGTTTGGCCTAAAAGTTTCTCCAAATCTAATGTAATATACAAACAGATTGCAACCTACTCTTGCATTTTTTACTATTTTAAATTTAAAGGAATTTTTATTAGTGTTTGCTTGCAATACACAATGATTATATCCATCTTGTAGTAAGGAGTCAAATCTCATCCAATCACAAGTGGCCAACTGTGCAAACTATGTTCAAATAAGACAGACACGAGCTCTATCTGGAGCTGTCTCTGCACCTTACTTCTATTTTCTGTATGTCACTTCCTTTTTTCTTGCTGTAAATATGACCTGCCTATGTGGTGGAGGCAGTCATTTTGATTCTAGGGACTGCCTGATGGCAGAGTCACAAATCGTTTCTTGCTTAGTTGAATTCTGTTGAATATGATATAATATGATACATTTAAAGTGTCACATTTAATGGAGAACATGGCTACAATGCAAGAATTCTATGGTCACCTGCAGCAGATGTCTTTTGTGCTCTGTACCACATCTCTCGGGCCACGTGTAATTTAGTTGCCCTTGGTGGCAGCTGAGGCGGCAGTTCCTGGACATGCTCTCAGCTTCTCACTTCAAGTCTCTTTCTGCCAAAGGGTTTTCTTCAAAGCCACTTCTGCAGAGTCAGGCTGAAAGTGGGTTAGTGTTCCAGGGGGCAATTTTTGACCAGTAGGAGAAGAAAGTTGGTAGATGAATGTCCTGGCTTTCCATTCTTGTGGGCACGTTATGCATGGTTCCAGAGAGGTCTCTAGTTGGGAATTCCAGTTTCCCAGAGTGGTACCAACGCAGTCATGAATTCGTTGTGTTTTCTTCTTCTCTGTCTCTGCCTGTTTCCCGGGAACAGGCCCAAAATAGTCCTTGCCTCAGGCTCGGGTGTAGGTAGATCTTAAAAAAAGACCTCTACCAAATAGTTATTTTTGTATGAAAGCAACAGAAAATAATTCTTACAGATTTAAAGACTCAGAAAATATACATTTATGTGATACGATTACCTGGACATATACTGTAGCTCAAAGAGCAGTTAAAAAAAGTAAAATCTTCATAAATGAGGAACTGTGTGGTAAGAATGCAAAAAGAACCAGCAGTGACTGTAGAAACCAATTATGCAATTATACACAGAATTATTGAAATAACTGTGATAGACATGATCTTAAGGCAATGTGAACAGTATAACTCTTGGAGATAAAAGATGACAAAAACAATGTAATAATAAACATCAATAAATAATTTTTGATGGTGATTAGTCAAGGTGCATGCATAAAGTACACCATTAGGGTTAAAAGCAGTGTTATCTGTTACACCACTGTCTGAATCATTCTGTTGCCATCTCTAAAGACAACCATCTTATTTTGCATCTTTCAGAAATACTCAATATATGTTATAGCAACTTTTTGTTTATCCCCTCCATTTTTTGTTTTTGCAAAACATACTAGAGAACTTTATGACACTCGAGTGAGTTTTTAACAGTTTATTTTGGAAAGCATGCTACATCTTTTTTTTTTTTTTTTTAAATACACAGCTTTCCTTTTCTTTAGTCTTCCACTGTGGGGCTTTCAGATGTTTCTAATCTGTTGCTGTTATAACCATGCTGCAGTGAATAACCCTAGCACAAGTATGGGATTACCTGTCCCCTTCTACTTGAAAATTTTCTCTCTTTGGGTTCCAGTGATACTGTGCTAGCCTACTGTGCTACAAAGTTCTCTGGCTGCTCCTTTGCCAATTCTCCTTCCATTGTGTCCCCTGAATGTTGGAGTTCTTTTGCTGCCTAGGATTTGTCTTCTTTCTTGAATTTCTGACTAGGTGTCTTTACCTATTCAAGGGCTTCAGAGTCACCTGAGTATTGATGACTGCCCAGATTCCATCTCCAATCAAATCTTACCTCTCAACTCCAGGCCATCACAATTCCTCACTCACATCTCCTTTAGTTGCTGTAATCTTTACAAGCCCCAAGCAAGCCTCTTGAGATTTCTATCTACCTGATTTTCCCCATCCCTCTAGTTTCTTAAGCCAGACCTTGGATGCAATTCTATCTCCAAAATATATTTGCAAGCCTTTTTCCTTTTCTTTTTCTCTGCTGCTGCTACTGTGGTACCAGTCATTATTGTCTTTCACGTGGACCATGACTGGTCTCCATGTTTCTGCTGTTGTTTTTTATTTCCTACACTGTGATCTGCAGGCAGAGGGACTTCACAGTATCTAAGCAATGCTTTTGTCTCCACACCATGGCAGTTACTATTCTGTAATAACACATTGTTGGATTTGACCCCTACAACACTGGGATCTCCTTAAGACAACACTGATTCTCCAGCTCCTAGAAGAGTGGGGACTCCATGACAATAAGAAATTCATTTTGGTACTGAGTTTCTGAATTCTGAGTGTGTTCAACTCAAGTTAAAAAGACATCTTTTGAATCACTATTAATACATTAAGGGTCTGTTGGAGCTCTCTAAGCTACCCCGACCCATCTCCCCTGTTGATGTCCTTTTCTCCTCTTGCCTCATTGTTTGATCTTTAGATAATTTGAAAGAATGTTTTAAGATGAGCAAAGATTTCTATAGCTATAGTATTTCTGAGTCTTCAGAAAGGTTCCCTGTTGATGTTCAGGGAACTCTAACAATAAGATGATAGTCCTCACAGACCTTCAAAACATCAAGTTATTATTCTATTTGTGAACAATAGTGATTATTATGATCTAGCCCTCTGTATAGACATTTTAAAGATTGGCTAAGCAACTGAGAATTAATTTATTGGTAATGAACATTTTCAACTTCATTAGATACTGAGAAGCCTACTACATTATCATTATCTGGATGCTAAATTTTAATTGCATGCAGCCTGGTCCCTCAATAATTAACACATTGTATATCCCACCTAATTCACAAACTAATTGTCATTTCTTAGATCTTAATATTACTTGCTAATTTTGCCAAGGATAAAAAAAAATCTGACTGTCAAAACTCCAGAGTAAATGACATTATACAGGCACAATAGTGACAAAACAAGTTAATTTATTGCAAAGTCACACAGAGAAGGAGTTTTTAATTGCATATTTGTTACCGTCATAAAAGACATAAATGGCTTTTTAGTTACATATTTGCTTATTTCTTATATTAAAAAAGTGTTAACAAGCCTGATTAAAATTAATTACAAAGGTCCAAGATCTGAGTGGAGATCCTAGCTTTAGCAAACTTCTAATTGAAGCGGAAAGAAAAAGAACGAAGGAAGATGTTGGGTGGAATGGAAATCAGAACAGATGTTTGACTGTGGAAATGGGAAATAATTAAATGACCCACCAAGAAAAAGGGAATCTAAAGAGAAAATTACACTTGATAATAAATAAGAACATTTGTTTCCTAATAATATTAACAGTTAGTAAAAGTGATTTGCTTTCAAAGGCTTATAATAGAACAATAACCAGTGTTGTTAAACAACTTCAGGAGAAGTATAGTCCATTGTTAGCGTATAAAAAACTGCAATGATGAAAATGTCATATAATGCAGAAGAACTTGGTAACTTTCCAAATCAATGCTGTTTCATTTATACATAACCACTTCTATGTAAGTTTCTATTGGCAAAACAGGACATCTTTAGTGATCAGGGCTTCCGTGTCATTTAGAGAAACTGGGAAATGAGAATTAGTCTTACCTTTGATTTTCATGACCGCTTGATTCTGATTTGAGAAAGAATGCCATCCTCCCCCAGGTGTTATTATCTAGTCCTGGTAATTTTTGTCCGTATTGTCTGCCCAAAGGGAAGATGTTTTACAGCATTAAGACACTAGATATATCTCTTAAAATGAGAAGTAGCTTTTCCAATTGCAGATAAAGGAACATGTTTTTTCAAAAGGGCTTTTTCAAGAAGGGGATTTCAGGTAAGGATGAAATGGCCATTTATATCATACATAGAAGGGTAAGTTGAAATTGCCCATGTATGCCATGAACCACTTAAACTATTCACATTTGATTTATTTTTGCAGTACACTGATCCAATATAACATGTCATTGTTTTGAAAACAAATTAATGATGCCTACATACTGTTCATAAAGATTTTTTCCCATAAAGTTATCTATTGATTGTAAATCCTCTTATCCAATGCAATTAAACACGTTTATGAGTCAGTTAATTGAAAACGTTGGTTTGAGCAGGGAATTATAAAAGATAACACATAAATACTATACTCAAAATGTTTTATTTTTAATAAAAAACATATGAATGAGCTTTAATTCTCCAATATTTTGACAAGAGGTCGAAGCCTCTTCGCTAAGTGTGGACTTGCAAATTGGGTTCTTCATTATTTTCTTGTATTCAACAAACCCACAGTGAATTTCTTTGAATCAGAACAAGAATTTAAAAGTATTAGGGAAGCAAATTAAGCTCAAAATTGTTGCCGATTTAATTTTTTCCCATATTTATTTTTCTACTCCATAATTAAATGAGTAAAATTTTTTAAAATTTATTTTTCTTAGTACTTATTTGCCATAAATAATAGTTGTATTAATCATAGGGAATGTGTACCTGTACATAATATGTCTTAATTCTTTTTTATTTTCCATTCCCCTCCTCTCCCCTCATCTCCTCCCCATTTACAAAAGCTTTGTTTCCAATTTTCTCTGAGTGCCTCCTTACCCAGCCTTTTCAAAGCACATTAGGTTGAGTGCAGGAGCCAGCCATGTGCCTGGGCATTTTCTATACATCATACAGATGGGTACAAGAGCTCTCACTTTAATGGATGACTTTGCCAGTAAACAATAGGTTTTTAAAAAGTACATTTGTGTGACAATATTATAAAGTGTTCAAAGACATTTTTGTTACATATTTAATGAACCAGAAAGCAGTT
Organism: Dasyprocta punctata; assembly: GCA_004363535.1. Classification (NCBI taxonomy): domain Eukaryota; kingdom Metazoa; phylum Chordata; class Mammalia; order Rodentia; family Dasyproctidae; genus Dasyprocta; species Dasyprocta punctata. The sequence goes on along the minus strand of RJWM01002555.1, from coordinate 109,516 downwards.
CATGATATATTAAGTGAAAAGGCAAATTATAATGCCGAAAGCCTAATATATTTACCAAGTAAGAAACAATTAAAGTCAGTATTCTGTAGAGATACCTGCATATTCGTGTTTGTTATGGCATACTTCACAGTAGCAAAGCTATGGAATTAGCCTAGATGCTTGTCAGAAGATGAGTAGATAAAGAAAATGTGGTGTATATACACAATGGAGTATTATTCTGCCACAAAGAACAATGGAATCATGCTATTTGTAAGAAAATGGAGATCATCATGCTAAATAAAATAAGGTAGGCTCAGAAAGACAAGTACTGTGTATTTTCTGTCACATGTGAAACCTAAGGAAGAAAGAAGGCATGAAAATAAAAAGAAAAACTGTTAGAGAGGAGGAAGGATATCAGAGAGAGAAAAGGAAGGAGGGAATGTTGTGTAGAATGGAGATGAAAATCATCAAAGTGTGTATATGCTTGTACGAATATGTCGAAATGAAATTCCTTATTCTGTATAGTTAGCATGTTCTAATTTAAAAAAAAGAGAAAAAAAGAATACATATATGCCTAGAAGATTAGAGATTCATTACAAAAAGCAAATGGAAATATTTATGGATTTTATCTGTAAATTGTTGAGTAAAAGACACTATTCATTTTCTTTGAGTTCTTTTTAATTTTAAAAACAAAACTAAAAAAAGGATAAAAACAATACAGAATTTCAAAAAAATAGGAAATTAATACTAGTTAATATATTGCATATTGTTGTCTTGAAAGTAGATGTTCAGATTACAAGATTTAGGATTGAAAAAAATGATCAAACAATCAGACAATGAAAACACAAACCATTGTTTTTGATGAACTAACAGAGATTAGTAGTATAGTTATCTCTTGTATGTATTTACATACACACATATATATTTATACATATGTATATATATATAATCTTTCCCTTCTTTCTTTTTTCCTTTTGCCTATCCCAGTTGTTCTTTCCTCTTGAGCACTTTCTTTTTTTATTTCAAAGAGAAAAAAGAAAAAAACCCAGAAAAATCAAGAAGCAAACAAATCAAAAAACAACAAAAGCAAACTTACAACAACAGCAACAAAGAACAACAGTAACTATATAGCTTTTCAAGACAGGATGATAGGAATTTAACGATGATCATTACATTGCATATTGCTATCTTCAAAATAGTTGCTCAGATTATCAGATGCAGGAATAAAACAAAACAATAAAATGGAACAAAACACTGGATTTCAAAAATGAGATAGAAGGAAATGCCCCACAATTGCTATAATGCATATTGTTATCCTAGAAATAGATGCTCAGACTACCAGCTTTAGACCTGCAAAATCAATCAAACAATACAAGCATTAAGTTACTTAGTTTTTTTTAATTTTAGTTGCTGTCATCTCAGCCTGACTTCTTCTGAATCAGCCCATTGCTTACGGGGAGGTGGGGTGGAGTTGTTTGCTCTTCTTGTCTCCCACCGCACACCACCTGGCTCACGGGAAGGCGTGGCTTGGCTTCTTGATTCTCTTCCTGCTCCCCATGGTGGCTGCTCCCTTGAGCACTTTCTTCCCCTTTCATTTTCACAATATCTATTGTACATTTTGGATCTTATTTACTCCTTTTTTAAAAATTTACACTAGGGAGGCAATATGATATTTACACCTGCGAGTCTGATTTATTTCACTTATGAGTGTGGTCTCTAGTTGCATGTAGACCCATGTCTATCCCCATTCACTAAACTAAAATCAAAATGATCAAAGATCTAAATATTAAAACAGAAACACTAAATCTACTGGAAAACAAGGGAGGTGGAAGTCTTGAAGACATAGGGTAGGCAAAGAGTTCATGAACAAAACACAAACTGCATGGAAATTACTTCAAAGAATCAACTGGAATCTCATCTTATTAAAAAGTTTTTGCACATCAAAAGAAACCATCAATGGAGTGAAAAGAAAATCCACAGAATGGGAGAAAAATTTTAGCCAACTGTCCCTCAGACAGAGTATTTCTATCTCAAAAACATACAAAGAATTGAAAAAAATCAGGACCCCCCAATTCAAACACCCAATCCGAAACTTGGCATCTGAGATGAATATGCACTTCTCAGATAAAGAAATACAAATGGCAAAGAAATATATGAAAAAATGTTCAACATCATTGGTCATTCAAGACATGCAAATGAAAACAACCCTGAGATTCCATCTCACCCCAGAAAGAATGGCTGTCATCAAGAAATCAACCAATACCAAATGTTGGCAGGGCTGTGGGGAAAAAGGAATCTTGTCCACTGTCTGTGGGAGTTCAGACCAGTGAGACCACTGTGAAAATCAATGTGGAAGTTTCTCTAAAACTAGGATTAGAGGTCTCATTCTACCTAGCTATTCCCCTTCTAGTTATTTTCCCAGAAGAATGAAAAGCATACTACAGCAATATATGTGCACCCATGTTTATAGCAGCACAATTTGTAATAGCTAAATCTTGGAAACAGCCCAAATGTCCATCAACTGAAGAATGGATAAAAAAGATGTGGTATTTTTATACAATGGAGTACTACTCAGCTATAAAGAAGGATGCACTTGAGGCTTTTATAGGTAAACAAATGCAACTTGAGCTTTTATTTGTGAAATTCCTCTTTACTGAATAAACATAACTTCTGTAGTATGTCAAAGGCATGTGTTCTAAGCTACAAGTGGAATAGAGTCAATGCAGTGTGCCTTTCAAGGCTGCTGCATTCAGGTGCTCTGCTGGTCTGTTCCACCAAAAATGAAGGTCCAAGGAGGTGGCAGTTCTGTCCAGGGAAGTGAGGCTTCAGTGACCAGGGAGACCCTTGGGAAGCTGAATTCCCAGAGTACATGTGCCTCTCAACCACAGATTCTCTCTGGGTGTCCCACACAGAAGACTTGGCTGATGGATTCATGACTCCTTGCTTTGGAACACTCCATGGCTCCCAAAGTACTTTCAGCTCTTGAGGTGGAGAACCAATTCTTAGCCTTTGAAAAGTCATGGCCTCTGAAATAGAAGGTTAGAATTCATCCTAGAGGGGAAAGATATGTTTTATAGATTTACCCATGGTGGCATCTCTACAGCACCCAACTTTTGGCATAAAGTATTCATGGAAATTCCTTTTTTGATCTAAACATCTCAGTGGACACCATCTGCACACGAGCAGTCTCCAAATGTCTCTGCCCTGTGTAGGGAAGGGCTCTGCAGAGGGTGTTCCCATATTCTGTTAAGAGTGTGGAACGGCAGCCGGGCGTGGTGGCGCACGCCTTTAATCCCAGCACTCGGGAGGCTGAGGTAGGCGGAGCGTTGTGAATTCGAGGCCGGCTTGGGCTACAACGCGGCGCAAGGCCGACCTGAGCTACATAGTGCGACCCTGCCTCAGAAAACCAGGGCCGGGAGTTTGGCTCAGTGGCTTAAGCGCCTGCCCTGGCAGGCGCAAGGCTGTGAGTTCAATCCCCGGTGCCGGGGGAAAAAAAAAAAAAAAAAGAGTGTGGAATGGCGGTTTCTCCCTACAGGACATTTTAGCAGCGTGCTCTGAAACAAGCTCTAGCGTACTCTAAAATGTTTATCTGTTTCAGGTGGTAGCTCAATTCCTACAATATATATCTTATGAAATAACCTGGAGGGTGTAGAAAGAGTTAAGGATGAGAGTGTTTACTACTGAGCTACTTACGTAAACAAAAAATGGAAGACAACTAAATGCCCACACCAACCAGAGCATTTAATGGAACAAAGGATACGTTGGCATGTTTGCTCTCAGCTTGTCAATAGTTAAGCTTTGCAAGGGTATTTAATAATAAGGGAAAAGCTCAGAATTTAAGAGGTTATGAAATATACAATGACCCCAATTTTGTAAAAGAGGAGAAATATGTTTCCATAGAAAAGTGCTATAAGTATACCCTATTGGCAATTGGTGATCAACTTATAACACCCAGGTGAACTGAATCAGCATGGTGCTGGGTGTGGAGAGCCAACCTGAGGATTGTTGCCAACAACATAAAAAGGAGAACTGGAGAGGAAGAGGTGGTGCTGTTGGTTCTCCTGGAGGAGCTTGTCATGCTGGCTTCCTAATGTGTACTCGGCTGTTCTCATTGTTGGAGGAGCTCAGGACCTTGTTGCTGAGAATGGCTGCGGTTCACTTTGGAGGAGCCTCTGCTCCTTACTTTGAGCATCGCTTCCTGGCTCTAGAGGGGAAGATGGTGTGCTCTTTAATCTCCTGGGGAAGGTTGTCATGCTGGTTTTAATGATACGAACTAGGCCCTTCTCAGCATCAGAGGAACTCGGACCCTTGCTGTCACTGAGGATGGCTGCAGTACTTTCCAGGGGAGCTCCAGTTCTTACTTTGAGTGTCACTTCCTGGCTGATCCCTCACCCTGCTAGCATGGATCCTTCATTCTGCTGGTGCAGACTTGCTAGCTTCCACCACTGACCTTAGAGCCTTCCCAGTGCAGATCCTTGATACAAGCTTGCATGAGACATTGTCATGGGCTCTAGGCCTCCAGTTGGATTTGTGGAGGACATTGTCATGGGCTTTAGGTCTTCAGCTGAACTCATGGAGGATACTGACATGGGATCGAGGCCCTCAGTTGGATTCTTTGGGTCTTTAGTGAGTGAACAGATTTCCTGCATTCTCTTGTATTTGACTCTTTGAGTGACTACTGTAGTCCTATAAATTATGTGTCATGTATTAAATTGTTTCCCTTGCAAGCCCTGACTGCAACACACCCCAAATTTAATAATCTAACATTTGATTGGTAAGATTATGAGTAGTTGCCTAAAGATTTAATTCAATTTAGTCTTTGAAAATAGCACTGTAACATTACAAATGGTATTTAGTAAAGCTAGGACTCCCTCTAAACACTAGCTCCTGCACAACTAGCCCTAAGTACGCCATGGCTGGTTTCCTGAATTTCCTTCCAAAAGCCTTCTGCACATAGTAGGGTAGGTTTTTATTGTCTTCATCCTACTTTTCTGTATTTTCTAGTGTCAAAAAGAAACACAAGTATTTAAAAAGTATATTTTACTCTCGGGCATTGTGGCACATGCCTGTAATCTAGCACTCAGGAGACTGAGGCAGGAGGATTGCTGCAAGTTCAAGACCAGCTTGGGATATAAAGTGAAACTTGGTGTCAAAAAAAAAAAATACGTTTTACTTTACTTGTTCTAAATTTCCATAAATAATTTCCACTAGATCTTAAATTACCATTATAGTGTAAAAATGAAAAAATGGAAGAGAACTTATTCAGTGTTTTATTTCATGTCCATTTATACTTTACAATGAAAACCAGCTTCTTGCAGTTTTACTTAACTAATTTTGATACCATTTCATTAGCCTCCTAATAGCATGAAGGCCCAGAAATTAAATTGTTCCACTTTCTTATCCATAATTATATGCAATTAAAATGGTTACAGAACCTAAAGTTTTCTTCCAAGCTCCAGACCCTTTAACTGTCATTCTTTATTATCTTGAAGCCCAACACTTTTTAGCAACACATTGTATACAGCAAGTTAAGTGAAAAAGGAAGTATAATATTTAACTGATGTGAGTGTTCTTTAATTAATATGAATTAGCTTTTTTGATATGGGTACTAATTGTTTTCTTTGAAAAAAAATCACCATAGATGTGTGATTCTTCAATGCCTGCTGCTTTTCAAGAACATAGTTAATTGTAAAAAAACAGGAATATTACCTTTTTTCAAATGAATAATCAGTTTTGCATCAAAAGAGCCCATTTCAATCCAACTTCCCAACTTGTGTTAGCAGGAAATCTTAGTTTTTGTGAGCAGCAGAGCCCCCTGACTTCTGATGTTCTTTTTGCATTTACTCATGGAGAGAAGTTATAATTACAACATGAAGTTGGAATAACAAGGTGTCATTTGTTTATCTTTGCTACACATCAAACTATCTCAAACTTTTTATAAGGGAGCAAGATAAGGATCCAGTCTGCATCTGAAACTATAGTGACAACTAAGGCAAATTATTATCATTCTTGCAAGATCACTTAATTGCATTTATTACCAAAAGGTAAATAGTTTATACTACATAGATGGTTTAACTACAATTACCACACTCCACCCTCATTAAGACACCCTTTTCAAGATCTAAGTGTTTTCAGCGTCTATAAAGGAGTCTTACCCTAGCAAGAGTGATAATGAATTAAGTGCACTTGAGAGTCGAAGTACAACTGAGTAACTAGACTTAAAAGAGATCATTAAACCAACATTCTGCATTGTTTAATTTGTTCACAGTATTTTCAGATCACTTTTTAATGAATATAGAACCTTGTGCAGAATCGAGCAAAAAAAAAAAACCCTTCAAAACAAAACAATGATTAAAACTTGGTATTCTATTACATTCTCTCTATTTGCTAGATATTTTTTTCCATTAGGAAACAGGATAACATCTTTGAACTGAGTCAGTTGTGGCATATGTCAGTGTATTATTGTATTTTTTATCCCAATAAGAAGGACTCTGGGTAGAATAAATAGTCATGCAGAGTACTGGTGAATTGTGCATGCCTTCCCCGCAAACAGTTCATGTATTTTACTCATCAGAGCTCAAAATATCTGCCTGTGCTTGACTTCATCATTTTGGACTTTGGCTTACAGCTCTTCCACAGACCACAGAGTTATTCCTTCACACATGGAGAGCAGAGGTAATATATTTAGGGAGAAAAAAATCTGAGTTTAAGTGATAAAAGTGAGCCATGAGCCATTTCCACTAGAAATGCAACAACAATTTTCCAAACACTCAGTATCACATGAACTTGATTTTATGCCCAAATCTTCTTTGAGCATCATTGGGCTCTTTCATCACACACTGAACCTTAGCATTCACTCTACACATATTTCTTCCAGGCCTGTAGCATCTGTAATGCTGGGTTAGAAGAAGGCTGGGCATGGTGCTGGAGCTGCACTGCTGTGCATGGGTTGGCAGTGCCAGGTGCCAGGAGGTCTAGAACTGTGTTCCTGGCATCTACTTGCTGCAGCTTCAGAAGAGCTGGAGAGTGAAACACTAGGGGCTGGAACTGAGCTGTGGTGAATGGAAAAGGCCTAGAAAAGTGAAAGGGAGCAGAAAGGGCCTCAGGCATAACCAAAGGCCAGAAGAGGGACTGAGTGGTTGCCTGGGAACAGGACCCTGGCTTGAGCTAGAAAGGAGCCACTGCTTTGTGGGTGTGGGAATGATACTACTGAGGACAGTTCAAAGAGAAGTCTTTGGGGTTGGTTTTCAGCCATAGCAGTGAATTTGGCCTGTCTGATGTCACCGAAGACATCCTTATATAATGTCTAACCGTGGATAGGGATCCTTGGGGCCCTTTCCTAGAGCACAACAGTGTGGCCCCTGGCTCCCTCCTCCCCACCAATTCCCCATTGTCAGACCAGCAGAAGGAGGTGGCAGTGAGGGTCAGCAGGCCCCATCCAGACCTGTGCCCCTCCTGGAGCCCCGTGACTGGTCATTCTTAGGCTGCCCCAAGTACCTGCTGGGCAGGCTGGCCAAGGAACAGTGTTAGACTCTTTTGTTTCTTTTCTCCTACCCTTTTTTTTCTAAAGTTCAATTTTATAAATTTTAATTTTCTCCATCTTTTAATTCACTCATCTAATTTTTCCCTAGGATTACAACTGGGGCACTTTTTTTTCTTCCTCAAATATGTGGACTTAAGGTCAGAGAACCCTGGGCTTTGCAAAGCTCCGTGTGGTGCAGCTCTGATGATGAAGAGGATGATGATGCACTGTCAACACTGTTGCTTTGGTTTCTCGCCACCTGCCAAGCTCTGTTCTAAAAAGTCTGCATATCTGAACTCATTTATTGTCCTAGTGGCCCATGGAGGTAATGCCCATTGTCTCCATGTTATGGATGTTGGGAATAGGGCCCAGAGGGGTGGGCTGCTTGTGTGGGAAAGGCTGCTAGCACGGAGTGCAGAGATCTGTGCTCCACACTGTGCTGTGCAGCCTCTGTAGGACGTCAGGATGCATTTGTTCACTCATTTGTTTTTTTTTTTTAATTTAAATTTTATTTTTTTAAATTTTTTTTATTTAAGCGAAAAATAAAAAGACACATATAACAAAGACAATAAGCAAAAGAGACAAACAAACGACTAGAGTAAATGCACAACAGTAACATTGCAGGTTTACAAAACAGGATGATAGAAACTTGACAGTGGTTGCAATATTGCGTATCGTATTCTTTAAAATGGTTGTTTACATTAACAGATATAGACATGTAAGATCGACCTAATCATATGAGTATTAATTGTTCTTTCTCAATAATGAATACATTCAGCAGTGTGTTCATTTTAGTTATCTTACACGTACATATATACAGATTTATATCTTTTCCTTTTCCCTTCCCTCTTTCCCCCTTGTTCACTCATTTGTCATTGAAGGCTGCCCCGTTTGGCATGGCAGAGCCACTGGAGTGTAAAGTCCAGAGGGAAACCCAGGCAAGGGCACTGGCGACTTGAGCACAGGGTGAGATGAACTGTAGGAGCGATGAGCAGCCCCCGCAATGTGTGTGAACCCTGAAGTGGGTATCCAAACACACTATGCATTGGGACAGAAAAGGGATCAGGCAAAGCCTCCCTGGGAAAAAAGCCTGAAAAATCGCTGAGATCAGAGGGAGGAGAAGGTGTGAGATGAAAGTCATTTACAGCCTCTGAGTCTCAGCTTCCTCTTCTTAAAATAGTGAAGACAATTTTAGGGTTCCAGTGAACATTAATGACATAATGTGTGTCTGTTGCCTGGAATGGCATCTGGTGTGTAGTAGGTCCTCAATCAATGAAAGTCCTGATTAGCCGAGGAAAGAAAGACTAAACAAATAGCTGTCAGGCCCGTTTGACTTCATGTGGTTCAAATACAGCAGGGTGCAGCAGACAGTTGGTGGGCAGAGAGGCCAGAGATCTGGGTGGGAATTAGGTGCCAGGGAAAGCTGCTGTCGAGCTGTTGTGAGGCATCTCCAACCAAGCCTGAGTGGTCTCTTTAGAATGCAATGGCAGACAGACTTCAGTGAGCTCAGTGACAGAGAGAAAGGACCCTCCTCTCCAGGTGAGTGAGGGGTATGGGAAAGGCAATTTACCAGCAAACCCATTCGGCCCAGTGACCCTGTAATATGAGAACTATCCTACCAGAAACAGGCTCCTGCTTCAACCAAAAGAGCCTTTGGCTTTGTTTTGTTTATGTGGACTTTGGCTAGAAAGCCCCTTGAAACTGGGAGTCAATAACAGCAACAATAATAACAATGACAATGAATTATAAAGTTGAGGAATGATATGGGCCTCATGAGACCACAGTTCTCACACTCAAGACTGGCAAAATTGCTTATCTCTTTATGCCTCAGTTTCTTCATGTATAAAATAGAGAGAAATGGTAATGAATACATGATATTTTGTGTAAGATCCATCTAAATACCCAGTAAGTACTAAGTCTATTTACTGAGTTCTACACAGTGCCAACTGTTTTGTGAGTAGAAGCCGTGGGCTGGTTCAAAGATCTCAGTGCAGCCTTTGGAGGTAAGAGAACGGAGGTTCAAAGAGGTTAAGGAAGCTGCCCAAGGTCACATAACGAGAAAGTGCTTGGCCAAGATCATTTTTTGCTTCAATCTCAGCACCTGCAACATTAGGCCAGGTATGCATCTCAAGATCTAATACTCACCCAGGGGAGCAGGGTGTTAATGATTGGAACAGAGAGCTGAATGAGAGCTTTAAAAAATTTCTTTTGCATAATTCACTTTTTGTTTCAAGTGGCAGAAACATAGTCCATCGCCTAAAAGGTACTTGCACAGCATCAGTAAAAATGTGTTCATTTGTCATTTGTAGATTGTTTTATTTTTAGATTAATGAAGATCCAAATTAAACCATCAGCGTGCCATCATCCTGATAGTCCTTAACACGTTTTGCTCATTATCACTTCATTTATATTTATGATGAAGAACAGATGGTACCAATGTCATATTTCAATGTGTATCATATCCAGCTAAGAGGAAATATCTCATATTAGCTGCACTTATCAAAATATTTGTACTTAACAACAACAGAAAACTGAGCTTATGTACTATCTTGTCACCATGTCGTAGCTACCATTTAGAAAAGACCCTTTAAATTAGATATGCTGGGGAAAGAATGCATTGGTCATCATTATTGAATGAATGCACTGAACTCTGAACGGTAATTATGGGTTAGTTGTAAGGAGAGGGATCATTAAGCTTGAATGAAAAACAGCAATTAGAGTCTGTTGTTTTAGTGTCACGCTCAGAGTTTTTTGATGGGTGCTACTTGCAGAGAGCTCTGAGGAAGAAAGAGAACAATTGCTCATGGTGGAACAAGAGGCTCTCGTGACAGACAATAAGCATGGTCACCAAATGTGTGAGCCACTTCCCCTTTGACATGGGAGCTTGAGGAGCAGCCTGCTGTCAGAGGTGACAATGAAGCCCAAAGGTTCATTTCTCTCCTGGTCTCTAGCTTGCTTCAGGGTGCAGAGAGGATAGGGTGAGGAAAGCAGTGTTCCTCTAAAGAGCTGCACGATATCGTCTTGTGATGCCTTTCTTCAAGTAAGTTGTCAATCAACCTGGACTGAGCCTCTGTCATGCACCAGGGATCTTAGGGCACAAGATGTGCTCTCTTGTGGACTTTATAGTGTGATGCAAAAGCCTGATGTGATGACAAATAATTCTGATGATGAACAAACAAACAAACAAACAAACAAACCAGTGTATGCATTGAGCCAGAATGGCTCAGAGGGAGAGCTTACCTGTTTGTGGGAGTCAGAAAGGACTCAAAGAAGATGTGATTCTGGACCAGGGTCCTAAACGCTGAATACAAGCTCAGTGGTTGGGTACTAGATGACTTCAAAGAACCATCTGTCTGGAAGTGGTTTATCAGAATAGTCAAGAGTTCAGTTTTAGTGTCAAGCTGATAGGCTTTGAGTTTTAGTTCTAACTGCCTGCTAGGTATGTGAACTTGGCCACTGATTACTCAGTGCCTCAGTTTTCCCAACCTATAAAATTAGGCTAATAACAGGGTCTATTTCATAAGAGTACTTTGACTCATGTAGTTTAGTTCTTGGCACACAGTATGTGCTCAGCTAATGGCAGCTGTTACTAGCATTGCAGGCAGTGCAGAAGGCATGCACCAAGGTTCAGAGACATGAAAGAGACATGAAATTGTACAAATCCCAGGGCACAAGCCTATAGCAATTGCTTATAATTATGTAATCAGAAAGGCCCAGAAGAGGTGAGTCAATGACATTACAAAATCTTTATAGTCTTGAGATTACATTAAAGCCAACTGAATTTCTGGATGTGATTTATTAGCAATCTGAGATAACATTAAAGCCAACTGAATTTCTGGATGTGATTTATTAGTAATTTGTGTAGAAAGCAAAAACAATACGAATTGTATTTAACCAAGTGGGGTTGTTGGAGCATTGTTACAAGGAAAGAGGCCCCTTGGCAGTGGGCAACTATCACAGCCCCTTAAGGAACCATGGTTTAGAGGAGCAGTGGGCCTGGCATTGAGTCCCAGTGAGCTGCTGGTCAGTGGCCTCTCTGGGTCCCTCATGGAGTGACAAGTGTTCATCTCACTGGCCCCCACTCCAAAAAGAACTGAAAGTTGGTGCACAAGCTCCACAGATAAAAATCAACAAGGTGTTTTGCAAAAATCTGGTTTGAGAAAAATATAGCATATTTAATGTTAAAACAAAACAAAACAAATTTGACACCAAGATGCATGAGGAAGGGTGGTGCTAGTAATTTGCTATTCAGTTGGGACACACTTGTAGATGCCGCTGGCATATCTTGCTTGTGACTGGATTGGTGGCTCAGGGTTCTGTTTGCAAGCTTGCTGTCATGTTCCTTGATAGTGAAGTAGCAATGCCGTGGTGGAGGGAGATGGGTAATGTCAGAACAGCAGGGCGCCATCTTGGGCACTAATCTCCTCAGGGGCATTTTAGTGAACGAATTAGGCGAAAGGACACTTGTCAACCAGAGCTACACTGAGACTTGCTTCCCCCCTCCAACCCAAGCTCATGGCCTTGGATTCTCTCTCCCATAGGGTGAGTTGCTTCCCAACAGGCCCCTTCTCCCTCATGTGTGCAGCCCCTCAGCAGGCCTGCCTCACAGCCCTCCCAAGTGCCTGGATATGCCTGAGCCCCACAGAGAGCCCACAGTCCTTTCTGGAATGGCATTCCTGTGACCCAGTGACTCCAAATACTTCCCAAATAAAAATTTTATACAAGGCGGGAATCTGCAGAGCACCAAAGTGATGAAATTTCACAACCCATGCTCTCAGCGTGTTCCTATGTATCCCTGCCAACAGACTTGTTTCTGGGGGCTCTGAGTTTAAGTTCAGGCCTTTGTCCCCTAAGGTAACATCATCACAGTCATTCCCAGATGATGAACTATGGACTCATCAGTGCAAAGCAAATATTGTAGGAAATGGCAGATGAACCTCAATTCTCAAACTCGGGTAAGCCAAGACTGCCTGAGAATTCTGTTGTGTTCTAACCAAGCAGAGCTGCGTTTAGCAAGATTATGATGCCAGGCTTTGACATCAAACCAAACTGCACTGACACTTGTTTGGCTACTTACTCATTGTATGTGACCTTGTGTAATTTATTGAATTAATCTCTGCCTCAGTTTTCTAAGCCATAAAGGGGTATTATGATAATGTGTACATAAGGGGTTATATGCATAATCATAGAATATAATGCATGAAAAGTGCCTCACCTGAGACCAGGCATTCGGGAGCCAGAGGCTTACCGACACGAAGTTGCAATATGACTGGACTCCTAGGGAGAGAAGGGATGTATCTGGAGGTCAGGGTTTGCAGAAAAGACGTGGCAAGAAAATGGGTAGGTGGGGGAGTGGGAGAGGGAAAGGTAAATGAGGCAGTTCTTACAGAAGGAAGAGCAAAGCAAAAGCATGAATAAACAGGAAGTGTTGGGTGCAAGGAGACTGCTATAGTTTGGATGTAGAACGACCCCAAAGGTTCATACTTTAAAGGCCTGGCCCCCAGCTTGGTGCTATTTAGAGGTGGTGGAACTCTTTAGAGGTATGGCCTTTGGGTCACTGCAAGGGGATGACAGGACTCCAGTATCTTTCTCTCTCTCTCCCTGTTTTGCTTCCTGACCATGAAGTGAGCAGCTATGCTCCACTGCTTATTTCCTCCCTACCGTGATGTGTTACCTGGCCAAATGCCACCTTCAAAACTGGGAGCCAAGATAAATTCCTTCTCTTTGTAAGTTGATTATTCCAGTATTTTTTATGAGGATAGAAAACTGACCAACACAGAGTTTAAAGAATTCTCTACAGTGGGTTACTTTCAAGGAACTTTCTAGATTTCAGGGAAAGGTCAGGTTTAGGAACCCCCCGGCCGCTTTCCGTTTCCCCCAATTATCCCGCCTCTTGTCTAGCTCCAGGTCAAATCCAGGCCCCACTGGACTATCCAGACAGCCAGGAGCAGGCTGGGTGCTGGACCACAGCCTGCCTTGTGCATTCACATGGGACTGCCCCCTATTGTATTCATGGCTGCCACGTCACTAAGTCCTGTATTCTTCTTGGGGCAAATCACTAGTTCTACTAAAACATAGTCACAGGCTAAAATCTAACTCAGTTCATCCCAGTAAAGACTTATAATAAGCATGTACTATGTGCTCTAGACATGATGGATATACTTAATTTATCTGTGCCTCAGCTGACTCAATTGTTAAATCAAGCTTGGACCCAATGACTCCTCAAACCTCAGAGTTTTGCTGTTTTTTTTTTTCCTTTTCTTTTCTTGCCTTTCTAGTTCTAAAATAAGAAAAACTCCCCATGTAGCTTGGAAATTTACCGAGAGGATAATTTTACTTACAATACAGGAAGAATTATGTAAAACAAAATATAACCAAGTATGCATTAGAAATCAGCTTCGTTCTGAGTTCAAAATGGTAGCCATTAGGCAGAGGTTGGTGAGTCTGGTCACAGTACACATCTGGGTAGCTGTGCTAGGGGGAGCACTTTAGATCTGGCCATCAGAGACTGCAGCCCTAAATTAAACATCAAATCACACACAGTTCAGAATTAGGAGAGGAAGCTTCAGGGAGAGAACATTAGATGCCACTTGCCCTCTGGGAGCCTGTGACCCAGCCTGTGTTGGACAAGAAGTTATTAGAGGTGAGGTTTTTCTATTTTGGGTCTGATGGGAAGGTTGCTATGTTTGGTATTTGTAATCACAGATGGATTGAGACGATTTGTTCCCATTCAGCTGCTTATGAACAAGCACAATTAGAAGTTGACAGCAAACGCGCTTCTCAAAAATTATCACATTTAGTGTGATTCCCATAATAAAAACAGGAGCAAGCTCAGGAGTCTTTTCAATTTACACAAAGAGCCCTGGGGTCTCTCTATAGTCACTGCCGATCCAATATTTCTGAGTAAACTTTATTAGGAAAACAGATTGAAAACTCCTGAGGTTTAGTTAAATCTTGATTTAAAACACACACGCACACACATGCACACACACACACACGTACACACACACACAAACACACACATCATGTACAAACTCACAGCTAATTATTCTCATTCTTCAGCTAAAACATGCGTGTATTACATAGATATTAATACAAAAAAGTATGGGAGGGTCCTAATGCTACCATGTTTTGTGTGATGCGACAAATGTCAAAGGGGCTTCCTAGACACAGCAGATGCTGTGACTCTATACCTCGGCCAGTCATATTGTTATCAGCAGCACCCTTTTGTAAGCTATTTTAACTTGAGATACCTTTATATGTGTTGTCTGAATTAATACTCATAGTAATGCCAACAGCTGCTGGCAGGGAAAAAGATTTCCCTCTTGGTTTATGGGGAAGGATATGTGTTCAAAGGGGAGAACAAATCTCATTTGGAGTCACCCAGTTGTTCAGTGCTGGTGTAAGCTTTGTATCCTGGGATATGTCTTGACTCAGTTTTCACAGCTTTGTTTCTTTAGACACACGGTGGAGGTGTGTGTGTGTGTGTTTGTGTATGTGTGTGCAAAAATCAACACATAATTCATTGTTCCAAAAATAAGTACAGTCCTGAACACCTATTCTGTGATTGTTCCCTTCTAGGTATCAGGTATAGAGTGCAGTGGTGATTATTATTATTATTATTATTATTATTATTTTGTCTGCTTAATATTCTTTGAGAAGCATCTGCTTTTGTCAAACTTGGGAAGAGAAGCAGAAATCACAATGAATGAGTACAATGGAGTAGAGGGGTAAGAGGCAGGGAACAAGGAAAGATCTGAATTTGATAGGCTGAATTTTCACATCCTGCTTGTATGTAATTCACACATAGTAACTCACAGAAAGTAAAACAGCAGGTGACAGATTGAATGGCACATAAACCAAGGGGACTTATGTCTAATTGTCCACTACCAAATCATTCTATCTTTCATTCTATGGTATTCCTCAACTTTCATTCCATAGTATTCCTGCTTTGTCTACTTGATTGGTCAAGGTGGACTCCTCCCCCGTACTCCACAAAGGATGAAGTCTGCCCCTGACCATCCAATTAGAATATGCTTCAGACTCATAGCCATCTGTGATTTGTTCTGGTGCAAGCATGTAACTTCCATTGGACGAATCAGAATCTGTGCTTGAAGATTTCACCAGACACTTTAATCAGAGCATTTACTTTTTCTTTTTGACTACTGTAGACCGAATTGTCATTCAAGGGAGAAAAGGGATCAGGTGGTGGAGCAAATAAATAGCAGATAGAACTGAGAGATAAAGAACACAAGAACCTTGATGGCTTTATCTTAACTTGGAATCCAGTGATGCCACCCTGGAATTTCCAGTCACTGGAGACAGTCTAAGCCCTATTTAAAAATTTGAGATAATTTCAATGATTCAAGAGATGAATAAGACAGATAAAGCTCTTCTATTTAATAGAGAAAAAACAGATAATAAGCTAGTAAATGAATATATATGTATTTTTTGCAAAATGTGATATATGTTATAAAAGTAAGCACAGAGACAAAAGATTTGATTCAGACAAAAATGGTGCTGTTAGAAGAGGGAATTTTAAGTGTGGCCAGGAGGGATGGGGTTGATTTGTTAGGGCAGGTGCCATTCATGTTGGAAGGTGACTAATAGAAGTAGTAACAATGATGGTGACCTTGACAATAACAATCTCAACAACAGTAGCAGCTAAAATGAACTTCTAGGATTCGTTAAGTGCTATTTTAAATGAGCTCATTTAATTACTGTAAGATCTGTGAGGCAGCAATTATTATATCTGTTTTACTAATGAGGAACTATGAAGTCACTTGCCCAGCTTACCATGGGTGATAAGTTGCATGGCCAGACTTGAACTGAAGCTGGCTCTGCAGGCCACGCTCTTTCTTTTCTAGGGTGTGTTGCCAGGAAATAGGGAAGTCGTGTTCCAGAGAAGGAGGTTAAGCCCAGAACTTTTCTATAAGCAGAGCAAAAGGAGAAATCTGGGAGCGTACGGAATAAATGTCAATGCCATTATCCAGTGTCTGGGAGTACATCTGTTGACACAGAGCATGGATGGACTCCTGACGCATTGCAGCCTGGGGTACACAAGTGTATGTGCATGAGACTCAGCCCCTGCCCATGGGTTCTCAGCCCTCACCACCGGGGATAACAAAGTGTGGAACCCACATGAGATCCTGGACTGGACAAAGTTTCATTTCCCATCGCTCTGTTTCCAGTCTCCCCTCTCTTCAGCCCTCCTCTTCATCAGCCCTTATTTCTCATTCCTTACATCTTATTTCTCTTCCTAACTGGAGCTAAGTTGGAAATGGAGCCTTTGGCAGTGGACAATTAGACACTAAATCCCCTTGGCTTATGTGCCCCTCGATCCGTCACCTGCTATTTTACTTTCTGTGAGTTACAGAGTGTGAATTACATACAAGCCAGAAGTGAAAATCCAGCCCTATCAAATGCAGACTTTTCCCTGTGCCTGCCCCCTGGCCCCCTCCTCTTAGTTGCTCTCATTCATTGCTGTGCCTCCCCCTCCTCCCAGGTTGGACAAAAGCAGATTCTTCAAAATTGTCCTTCTGGGACTGTCTATTTCATTTTGAACTTGACACAAAATTACTATTTTTGACAGCTGAACTTTTCAGCGTGCTTGATACAAATATTTTAATATCCTGTTACCTGAGCTGAGGGAGAGATAAAGTTTTACACCAGACACCTACACCAGCAAGGGAATAGGTTTTCTGGTGACTGATTTAAAGGTACAGTAATAGCAAAATGGTTAATGAGCTAACCATGCCTGGGAGGGCAGAGGTCAACAGGGAAAGCAAGCCCTGTAACTCAGCCAGAGCAGGGGGACCCAAGTGAAAAAAGAAATGCTCCTTGTCATAGAAGTGGAACAGTTTCACTCCAAGTTCATTCCCAGGCTAGAAAGGAGAAAGAAAAATTCAGTTGACATCTAGAATATCTGCTGATTTACCCAAGGGATGGAAGGCAGCGGGGAAGAGGCAGGGGCAGCCTGCAAGACAGGAAAAGAAGGCTCCCGAGAACTGGGGTGTTGGGTGAGATGGATCGGTGTTTGTTGATTGTCATTGAAGAAGTGTCTGATGAGTAGTCAGCTGGGTAGAAAAGTGGATATCAAAATATTGGCTGTTCCTTCAAGTTCCTATGCGCAGCAAGCTAGAAAATGATGGAAGAGTTGGGCATAGGAAGGTAGCAAAGGAAGATCTGAGTCCCTCAGGAACTGGAGCTGACCCAGGCGGTCGGTCCTAGAACATCTAGAGCGGCACTAGCCAGTAGAACTTTCTGGAATGATGGGAATTTTCTCTTTTACACTATTTCAGTACCACATGTGGTTATTGAGCACATAGAATGTGGGCAGTGTATCTGAAGAACTGGGTTTCTAACTTCGATTTAATTAATTAAACTTATTTAATAGCTACATACCGCAAATAGTTACTTTTCCAGCTCTGAGTCCTAGGAATCTAAGCATCGTTAGATGGAGGCTTGAGCACTCTACTGCTAAAGGAACTCAGCTTCTCACAAGTTTCTTTCTTTTCTCTTTGTGTACTTGAGTCCTACACTCTGATAGTTCTTTCTCCATCTCAAATTCTGTTTACTCCAACTTTCTGGGCCTTCAAGATTCTGACTTATATGGCTTATCTCTCTCTAAATCAACTGTATTGTGTTTGTACTGCTTTCTAACCACAGTACCAAAATCTTCATGACTTAAAGTGGCTCATATTTATTATCGCTCAATGTGCATAGGTCAGGAGTCATGGGTGGGGTTTAGTTGCCACCTGCTTTAGGGTCTCACAAAGCTGCAGTCAGTCTGCGGGCTGTGGGTCACGTCTGCGATCCTATCTGAGGTTGGACTGGGTAAGGGTACACTCCCAGAAGTGTGCTTGGTAGAAGCATCTAGTTCTTTGTAGGCGGATGAACTGAGAGCCTCGGTTTCCTGCTGACTATTCGTTACCCTGAACTCCTTGCCACATGGGTCAGTGGGCTACTTGCTTGTTGAAAGCCAGCAAGAAAGATAATGTCCTACCAAAATGGGTGGCATGATGTCACCTAACATAATCACAGTTGTGCAATCACATGCACATAATCCCATACATCCAGTCACCTTTGCCATATTGTATTGATTAGAAGCACGTCACAGATCTTGCCGTGCTTAAGGGTTGGGGCCACACAGAGGCAGGAGTACCTCTGAGAGCTAGGCTTTCCCATTAGCAGCTCCATCCTAAGCTCCTACTGCCTGCGACTAATTTTCTTGGTATTCTCTGTGTTCACACTCCAGGAAGAAATAACCAGCCTAGCTTGTTCCTTTACACTTGGCTCTTCACACATCCCGGCCTTGGATCACATGACCCACCTGTCTGGGTCAGTCCACCTTGGTGAGGGTCACACAATGCGGCATGGCTGGGACAGGCATTCGGCAGCTTCTTTGTGCATAAGAACAGGTGGAGCCAGGTTCAGCAATGCTCCTGCCCTGCACTCCGGAGAGTATAGGGGTTCTACCTACACAATCTAGAACAGGCCAAGAGGTTTTGTATTCCTTCCTTTGCTTAGTTTCTTTCTCTTCTCCCTCTTCTTTCTCTTCCTCTCCTTCTTTCCCTTTTCTTTTCTCTTGTTTTTCTCCTTTTTCTTCCTCTTCTTGGTATTGCGGACTTCCATACTGAGCTACATCCCCAGCCCTTTTTAATTTTTATTGCAGGGGACAGTCTTGCTAAGTTGCCCAGCCGCCATCCTCCTGCTTCAGCCTCTTAGATTACAGGCATGTGCCACAACACCCAAGTGTTTTGCTCAGTTTTTATCTGAGGTCCAAGAAAAAGAGTAGCATTAGAAGGAAGGAAAGAGCCTTTTGAAACTAGATCCAGTTGCATTTCAGACAAATTAAAGAAAATGTCACTCTACAGGGTAGAAAGTAACTTCTCAGAATGCTTCATTTCAAAGCAAAGGGGACTAGAAATAGAATATAAATGAAATAGTCATAAATTATGTCTATGAAAATAACTCAAATGACTAGCAATATGGGAATAGTTAAACAAATTATGCTAAATTAGCATCATTCACTATTATAAACCATATAAGAATGATTAAAATGAAAATTAAAACAATTAAAAAGTATTTTGACCCAAAACTAAAAAGAAAAAAGAATATTAACATAGAAATACAAAGATTACAAACTTGTGAATATATGTGTGCATAGAACACAGAAAACATTTGCTTCTGAGTGTATTTTTGCCTGTGAAAGTCCTTTATTGTTATTATAAAGCTTATTATGCCAAAGAAGTTAAAAATAAAGAACTAAGATTTATAGCTAATGATTTTTCAGAGCTTGCTACAGATCTGCCCCTGCCAATCACTTCTGTGCTCTTACCAGGGTGGTCCTGGCTACTATCTTCAATTGCAGATAAGGAAATGGAGGCTGTGAGAGGCCAAATGACTTGCTTGACTTGAGAGAGGGATTTGAACCAGGCTGCCTGGCTCTTGTACCAGGGCTGTTTGAATCCACTGTAGGTAGTGGGGGTGAAGCATGTGGAGCCCATAAGCTCTCCACTGATTTGTGTAGACTTGGAAATCGAAAAGCCGAAGAAACCAACAAAATCCCACAGTGCATTCAATCCACATTCAACATTATGTGTACCTTACTGTCATGTTTAGGGTTCGCAACAATTAAAGTTGCTCATTTTGCAAAAATGTGCTTATAGTAGAAACACTCTTGCTGTGTCACGGTAACCTTTGTAAAGTCATAGCCTGTAATGAATTAGATGAATTACTTTTAGCTAAATGATTTTACCGGTAACATTAGAAAAGTTATTCTATAAATGTGTGTAGCAAAAAGAGTTACATATGATTTGAGTGCGATTCCATATTTTCTGTGTTGTGGGGATGTGCAGTCCCTGTGAGTCTTAAAATAGCTGTGTGCAAGTTCTCATATTTTCAGCTATTGTATATTCTACCTCTTCCCTACAGGGTCTGACTAGCTCAGCAGTACTCAGTCCTTCAGGACAATGGTGAGAATGGGGTAGAGGGGTGTGGGGCAAGAATGTAGGGGAGCGGGGGACATTTGGTTATAGGATGGAGGACTCCACTGATTATGAAGGTGCCCCTGTGTGGTCTAATACCTGAGTTTCTGTTCTGAAGCCCTTGTAGGGGACATATGCTGTTTGTGCGTGCGTGTGCTTGTGTGTGTGTGCTGTGAATGTGTTGCCCAGTAGCTGTGCTTATAGTAGAAACACTCAGGGTACAGCAGCTTTACCTTTCTTTGTGATCATACCTTTAGGAGTCCACAGTAGCCATCTGTGGCAGTCTGTAGAATTAATCCTATGTGCTGGGGTGGGGGGACACTGATGTGTGCAAAGTCTTTTGTTTGTTTGTTTATTTGTTGGGGGTACTGGGAATCAAACTCAGGACCTCCCACTTGCCAGGCAGGTGCTGCGCCTCTGAGCTATATCCCCAGCCACGTGTGCAGTGTCTTTAACCAGGTGGCAGTCATTTAATAATGAACCCAGTCAGCCATCCCCAGGTGAGTGCTAGGTAAAGGACAGGGGTTGGATTCCTTCGCAGGGTATCATGCACATTTACAAGCATGTTTTATTTGAGGCTGTGCTTACTTGGGGAATCACTCTCAGGGGACCCTAGTCCATCCTAGCAACACTCTCAGTTTCGCAGGCACCCCTCGGGATCCTGCGGATCCCTGAAGCAAGTAACCTGGAGTGCTCTGAATGTTGAGTTGGGATTTTATTAATAGATTTTCTTCTCCCTCCAGCCTCCTGTCAGACCTCTTCTCTCCCAAAAGACTGTTCTCATGGCTTTTAAAGGTGACTTTTCAGTAAGTTACTTGGGTTTGTGAAAGGGGGCTTCTATGGACCAGTTGCAAGATGTTTATAAGGTAGAAGCCTAAGATAATGTCTTGGGATTGAGACTGCTTCCATTTCTAGATTTGCAAACTCACTTTTGATGACACCCTTTAAATGACATTCACTGCCTTTTTTTTCATCCTGACCGAGCACTAGGATCTCATTGTGATAACTCTGGGCCGTATGTTACTTGATCAGGGTAATGCAGGATAATTACTGTCTCACTGTGCTCCATTAAACCACTGTAATCAGTGGCAGGTCAACGTCTCAGTACAGCTGCTCTGAAAACCGAGCTGACATGGATACTGTGATAGGAATGATAGCATGACTCCTATGCAAATGGCAGAAATCAGCATCCGGTCAGTAGGTTCTGAAATGTAATACATCACTTGGCCCAGGACACCTGCATGGAGTCTCTCATTTTCTCTGGGATACAATGGGATGATCATGGAATAAATGAGTCCTTCAACTTGTATTGGGCATCATTAAAGGTCATTGAAATGCCGAAGAATGTTAAATACCACGGAAGTGTTCAGAGTCTCACATTCCATAACCCATCATGTAATTGTTTCTAATGGCCAGTTTCGTAGGTACAGCTGCCACCCTGCTGCAGCCTAGATCCAGCCCATAGATAGCATTTATAACATTTGACAGCATTCACATGTTTCATAACATTTGCACATTGCGGAACATTGATAACTTGTCCAGAACTGTTAAAGGGAGATAAGATAAACCATATAGCTTACCATCTGTAATAGAACACTTTAGAGAGTGATAATAATAATTACACTAGGACAAGGACATATGCCCAGATGACACTCAAAGCATAAGGCACAGTTGTGACTTTCATTCTCTTTCTTTCCTTTGTGGCCAGAGCTAGAATGTCAATCAGACAGACAAGGATCCTGAGTTGGCCTCTTCTCTCCCAGGCTGGGTGAAATGCATTGCACCGGCCCTTCTAGTCCAGCCAGCTGCAGGCCTGGGCAGCTGAGAGAACCTAGGATAGATACCAAGGTGGTTCCCTGTGTTCTGCATGCAGACATACTTTCATGAGAAGGGGATATGTTGGGAGCCACAATGGAGGCAGTGAGCAGAAGAGGGGCTATGGGTGCAGGAACAGGATGAGCCCAGGAAGGAGGCAGTCTGGGAGAGAATCCTGGGCAGTGAGAGAAGGACTGATAGGCAATAGGCAGTGTGGCCACCAGCCTCCCAGGCTGCTCTTAGTGTCCCCGTGTGACCTAGACATCACTAGGATGAGCTTGGGGACCAATAAGACATTGTAGAAGTGATGAGTGTACCATTTGAAATGAGTTCATAGGAGTGGTACGGCGCACTCTCTCTAGGGGGAGATGGCAGTCACATCATGCGGACACTTACCGACCCTATGGAGAGGGCTGCGTGCTGAAGTACTGGGGCCTCCTCTCAAGAACCTTGTAAGGGAGTCATCCGGGAGACATTACATTCATAAACAATATGTTCCCATGAGAAACGTCCACTGGCTTTTCAAGGAAAGTAATGCTATCAGATGTGATCAGAAAAAAAAAACATATATACATTCATATGCATATATATGGAATATGATGCAAAAAATCTTATTCATAGCCATACTTCTTGTTTTATAGGGGAGTATTCCAAGCCTCTTATTAATTTTACTTGCATTTTTCTATAGCTATTTTATGGTACATGTTAACCCGTACAATAAAGAGGTTCATAGTAATTCTTTGAAGTGGGTCAACTTATAGTACAGGCCACCAGTGATCACTAGAAGATGTCCAAGTGGCAACAACGTTTTCTGAACGACAACCGCAGTGTCATCTATGATATGAATGTGTTTGACTGGAGGGGCAGGGCTTAGGCTGCATGGCTCTGCTAAAGTCTGGTGTTCACTTTCCTGGAAGAACTCAGACAGCATGTAGCATTGGCCCAGTGAACTGAGGTTTTTGTGCCAGATTCATCCAGCCCCAGAGCCTCCTGTATTTCCCTAGCTAAATCACATCCCTTGATCTAGTCTAGGTCATGAATTAGTATATAGCTAACCAGCTGCTCTCTCCCAAGCAGCATGCTGGATCTTTCATGGCTGGTTCTAGGAAGGATGGCTTTTGAATGGCTATGTTTTTCCTTTCTTTCCCTATTCGCCCCCAAATCATACCAAGACAAATGCTGTCTTGAGTTTTCTTCAGGAAAGGTTGTTTTTTTTTGTTGTTGTTGTTGTTTTTTTTAATGTGTGAGCTCATGAAATGAGAAAGGAAGGAAGGAAGGTCTATGTCCATGACAGCACCACAGACTATGCACTTTATAAGGTGAGCCACAAAGAAGCAGAGAGAGGCTGAAATCCAGACCACTCGTCCAAACATGTGCCCTGGTTTGGAGCCACATCCATGAAAGGAAGAGGGCCCACTTGCTGATTCACCCAGAGGCCCCGTCTCTGCGGATGCTAATCATACCAACATTGTTTCCTTCTGCCTCATTGTCTGAAAGCCTCTCAGAAGTCTCCATGGTTTGTTTTTCTTCATGAGGAAATGTTAATTCCTCTAGTCATCATTTATTTACAGGAAATTAGACACAGGAGCTGGTGGACACCTGAGAAATTTTGAAAAGTCCCTTTGAAGTTTCTTCCTTCCAATTCATTTAGGCAGGTCTGTTTCCATCCAGAATTCCTGTTGGGGGTCACTGAGTAGGCTCCCTGTGTCAAGACTAGTGTTCTGAGGGGGTGGCTTTGCAGGACGCCTCACTGGGATGTCTGGGGAAACCAGGCTGAATTCAGGTTTAGAACTGACTGGACCATTCCCAGAATTCCCTGCTCCTCCTTCTTCAAACAAACACTTCCAGAGGATTCCCTGGAAGCATTTTCATGTTTGTGTCTGCCCTAGTCTTTCTTCGTATCCACACAGAACCCTTACTTCTGGCTTTCTGTCACAACAGGGTCAGAAGGCCAAAATCCACAGACAACTCAGAAGGAACCAGTGATGGAGAATTAATCTCTTCCTACCAAGTGTGTAGCCAGAGCAGGCCCAAGTGACAACAGTTACAGGTTCAGGTTTTATACTGTGCTCTTTCCATCTCTGGGTGTGGTGAGATGCAAGGACTTCCTGAGAAAGATGACTGTCATCTTCTACGGTGGGTAGTGCTCTGTGGAATGATCTAGAGTCAGCTCCTGATGGTCCTACTTTTGATGCAGAACTTTGGAGCAATGCTTCCATTTCATCAAATCTTGGCTGCTTCTTCTTCTTCTTTTAATTTTAAAGAGAATAAAATCCAACAAAACAGAATAAAACACAGCAGTGAAAGTGGTGCAGAACTTCAAAACAGGACAATAGGAAATCAACAATGGCTATCCTAATATATCTTGCTATCTTCACAATAGTTGTCCATGCCATCAGACATAGTAAAATCAAACAAAACAAAACAGAATAAAACCAATCAAAACATAACATTGAATAAAATAAAACAATAAATTGGAACAAAACAAAACAGTGAGAATAATATTGCACATTGCTGTCTTCAAAATAGTTGCTTAGGTTACCAGATGCAGGAATAAAACAAAACAGTAAAATGGAACAAAACATTGGATTTCAAAAACAAGACACAACACAGTGCACACTGCCATCCTCCAGGTAGATGCCCTGACCACTAGCCCCAGGCCTGCAGAGTCAACCAAACAATACAAGTATCAACTATTCCCTTCCCCTCAGTTGCTATTATCTCACCCTGAGTCCTCCGAATCAGCGGGGTGGGGAGAGTAGGGGGTGTGTGTGTAGGAGTGTACTCTACTGGGTTTTCAGCCTGTGCACCAGCTGACTCACGGGAACACGTACTTTCTCTTCTGGTTGAGGCTCTTTCTGATCAGCATGGTGGTGCTTGCTTCACAAGAAGGTATAGTTTCTATTCTGGCTGGGGCTCCTTCTGATCAGCATGGTTAGCTGCTTCTTTGCACAGTGGGTATAGTGGCAGAACCTGCCATGCAGGGAAGTTGTGAAGTTAAATGAAGAGCCCATTGCTCAGCAGACACTCTGGACACTCATTGTTATTTTTATTGTGGCCAAAACCTTCAGGACATCTAATGAAGAGGAGGCCAGGGAGTGGGAAGAGGATTGCAGTGGCCAGGGCATTTCTCAGACAGCTGCCATATCTGTCTTCTAGTCTTTCATCCAAAATGAAGTAGCTGCCAGTCTGCAGTTTTTCGTCCACATGTATTTTAAAACATGGTTTAAAAATCACTAAATTCCCTTTCAATCTTAATGATGTAAAATAAAGGAAGGGTTCTTTAGCATTAAGTAGCCAGTACAACCATGCCAGAATGCTCAAAGCTGACTGGGTTGAAAGACAAACCTCAGCTCCACCCTGTGGCTTTCGGGTCCCAGGTGCAGGGCAGCCTTTGGCCCTGGGCAGAATGCGGCAGGTTCATGGGAGTGTGTTTCCAGTGTGCAGTGCCCTACACCTCCATCCAGGGAGCCTTTCTTCTAGCATGCTTGTCTTTCTTTAGATGTTTGGCTTGGGGAAGGTCAAAATGAAGGGTGGGCAGTTAGGCATTAGGAGGAACAGAGCAAGATCCCCCAGGTGAGTGCCACAACCTCTCTCTACAAAGTTAATGAGGGTTTGATTGACAGTTTTTGACTGTTGGGTCACATGGCGGTGTTTTCACACGAACTTACAGTGTGTCACAGGGCCTGGCTGCAAACTCTAACCCCCATGTAGTATAGCTTCACCACCTATTTACCCAGCTCCCTCTCTAAGCAGAGAAATCGCTGTCACAAAGTGACTGCTGTCTTGCACAACATGACAACATGGTAGCAAGACTGTTCTAGTCTGTAAGCATGTGTTGTGCTGCTTCAAAACATCCTTTGGGATGAGCCTTGCTGTGTGTGATCTCTTTTCTAGACTTTGTTCTTAGAAGTGCTCAAGTCATTCACCTCTGGATGTATGACAACAGAAATGAATGCTTTATCTACCAAAAGGCTGACACAGAATATTCACAGGAGCTTTTTTTTCTAAGAGCCCAAATCTGGAAAGGACCCACATGTCCACTGAGAACAAGAAATTGTGTAGAATTTTACCATGGAATACTATACAACAGTGAACATGAACACATTATAGTAACATGCAATGGTATAGAAGTTTCTTATAGGTATGATACGGTGAAAGAAGACAGACACTAAAAAGTGCATACCATGATGTTCAAAAATAGGTCAGAATTGTGATGATGGAAGTTGGAATGGTGGTTATTGACAGAGAGGGGTAAATGGGAGATTTTCAGGATGCAGATTCTCTGTTGTGATCTGGGTGGTGCTTCACGGGCATATGCATATTATAAAAATGTGAAGATATGTGTACTTTACTGTATGCGCAGTGCATTTCATTCGAAGGGCATGTGGCACTTGGGGGCTGATGTTGGGCCCTGCAGCTGACAGTCTTCACCTCCCACAATGTTGTCCTGAAGCCAGTTTCTACTAGGGGGTGACCTTGATCTCTCAGGGGCATATGGAGCTGGTCACACTGCTGCAGAGTCGGTATCTGGGGGGATCTGTGGCCGGTTCATGGCATCTTGTCTTCCCTACCATTTTATTCATGTGGTAATTTCTTACGAGCAGATTCCTCATGGGCTGGAAGCTTCGCCCTGAACCCACGCCCACTGCTGGGACACCAATATTATGCCTTTCTCTTGCCAGCATCTTTGTTCCCACATACACATGGGATAGAGGACAGAGTGATCTCCCAGAACTGCATCCGCGTGACCTGCCTCTAAGAATCCCCATTACTTGGAGCTTTTTGCTGACATGCTCACTGCCTCGGTGGACCTCCCTGATTACTTCCAGAGACCTGAGGAACAGCCCTAAAGTTGGGTCCATCCACTTGCCTCCTGCTTGCTGCTTCTGCTTTCTAGCCAGTGAATCAGGTGAACACATCTCACCCAGGCAGCATGCTCTCTCAGCCTCAGCAGGGGTGAAACCTCCACCCACGGCTGTATTTCCCATATGCCCACATCAGACAGAATGATAAAGAAAGTGAGATCTTGCCATAAGCACCATAAACCTAGCACACATCACGACACACATGTAACACCTTCCTCTGGACTATTTCTGGTGGCATTTCTTTGGTGAGGAAGATCTGCTTTACATTTACCCAGGAACTGGTTATGTTTAGAGGCACTGTGAGAAAAAGAGACAGGAGAAAAGACAAAAGGCTAATGCCTGTGAGACAGTCAGCCCGAAAGGTTCACCACAATGAGAATTATTTCAGACATGTTTGATTCATTCTCATGATTTTGTTATTCATGAGACATAAAGAGATCCAGAGAGCAAAGTAAACACAGCCATCTATGAGATGGATGGAGCTCATCGAGAGAAACTCAGCCACAAAATACGGCAAAGAGAGGAGTATTACGGGCAGAAAAATTATGTCTGGATTATTCTACTTAAACAGAAGAAACATAAAGCATACCAAGGGACTCATAGCAATGTGCACGGGAGTGATAATGAGCAGACCAGCCTGGACTGCCCTTTGCCTTTCTCATGTGCCAAATCCTTTGCCTCCTGTGAGAGGTGATACAAGTCCCAGGAGCCAGTCCTGGTCCCATGGCTCCTGCCCAATCCTGCCCAGCCCTGTCCAATGCAGCCCAGTCCACTGCAGTCTTGTTCCTCTCTGTACCTCAGG
The DNA here is from genome assembly GCA_004363535.1 of Dasyprocta punctata. NCBI lineage: Eukaryota > Metazoa > Chordata > Mammalia > Rodentia > Dasyproctidae > Dasyprocta > Dasyprocta punctata. The sequence continues at coordinate 81,541 of RJWM01002555.1, read as the reverse complement.
GCAGCCTCTACTACACTCTTGTCATGAGGCTCTGCTACTCGTTTCACTTGTCTTTGGCTGTGCCTCTATCTCAACTTCTCTCCTAGTCTGCAAAATTCCTAAGGGATTGTGTATCTCACGTGTCTTTGCAACTATCTTTAGGCTAAAGTTCTTATATGTGGCAGGTATAGGATGTATTTGTCTATTTCAGACTTGTCTATTTGTTGGTTCATTGCAAATATTATGATTCAATTTATCTATGGTTTGCACTGTGAACAGAGACTGCATGCACAGCACTTTTGGGATAGCAGTGGATAATCAGCATAGAGTCCCCCGATATAGGATTATATATGGACAGTTGCATCAATTTATGGTAGCTCTTTCTCATGAAATACCAATCAATATGTTGATGAAAACAAAGCAAAACTTCACATATGTTTATTTGGTAATGGAAATTGAACCTAGGGCTATTGCACAGTCCTTTTTATACTTTTTACCTTGAGACAGTCTTTCACTGTATTGCCCAGCATAGGCTGGAATTTGGGATCTCCTACCTCAGCCTCCCAGAGTGCTGGCATTATAGACTTACATAAAATTTCAAATATGAATATAGTAAATATTTTGGTCTATATTTCTCCTATGAAGTAGATTTGTAGAGTCATTGAGATTTGAAGACTGACATCTATATTCCACTCAATAAGTATAGCCTGTGAGTCTCACACCAGATACCTCTCTTATGTTTGAAGAAACGAGTGTAAGATCTTTCTGTGTCTTCCTTTCTCCACCCTTTAAATGAGGATACTAAGTTAACATCTCAGTGTAACTATGAGAATTAAATTGGTTAATGCAGTTAATATATAGCTTAGATTAATGACTGGCATATGCTAAGTGTTAAGTATTTGCTGAAGAAATTAAAACACACTTAATTCTTATGATAGTGTTTTATGGTGGGTGCTTCCAAAAGTCCATTTACTAAAAATAGTGAAAGAGCAGCTGGCTTATTTGTTTTCTATCATTAAGTTTACATAGAATGGCAATTGCCAAGCAATCATATCTAACCCTTGGTGACAATTATTTATACAGCCTAGCATTTTCAACTTTGTTTTGAATAAACAAATATAATTATATCCATTCGCATGGCTCTTAGAAGCCTTTTCCAACAAGAGCAAAAAGACACACCAGCATCTTTTTATAACATGACCAAGTTGGTGAGGAAGAAGCTTAGCAGAATGAGAAAATGTCTTAAAATATTAATTATGTATTACTGAGTTTCATAAATTTTTTAATTTACAGGAAAGCATTAATAACAAGTACACTGCAATGACTCAAGGGAAACAATGACACATTTGCATTTTGTTGGTTAAAATAAGTACAATTATGTGTCAGCTACCGGATTCTCCCTTGAAATGACCATTTGATAAAAGCACATTTTAAAAAATAACTACAAATTGTTCCTTTGATGATAAAAATTTTGATCACTTTAATGTTTTTAGTGGTGGGAATATATAACCATTCATTGCCTTTTATTCAGACCATACTAAAGAGGTTGAACATAGTAATGTTAGATTTTCATTTGTAAAATAAGGGTCAGCAGTTTCTTCACTAAAGAATGTGATGGTAACGTGTTCAGAGACCTTAAGACACGAGTAATGCCCTTCATTCAGTAGACCCAGTATTGATGAATTATTCGATATTGTTTGGGATTTTATATTTTTATTAGCTCATAGAGTCCTGTGGGTCTGCTGAGTTTCATTTGTGAGATATCGGCCATTGAGAACATTTAGAGCTAGTTTCTGTGAATTAAGAAAAGGTAGACACTTGAAGAGTCTGTAGTCTATAGTACAGACTCTACCTAAAATGATAAGAAAGATGGGGAGAAGGAAGGAGAGGAGGGAGAAGCCAAATCTCTGGGAAGTTTTCCTTTCTGACCTGAGTTGAGCATAAGATGGAGACAGAGCCAGTCAAGAGCTGGGAGGGTCTTTCGGATTTAGTGGGGAGTTTCTGGAGGGAAAAGAGTTCCAGGGGAGGTGCTACAGTACAGACTGAGTTCTAGAGAACACATTCTGGCTGCTGGATGGGGCACCTATGGAGACCCTCTCTGGTGATACCACACTTAGCAGGAAAACAAAGTTACCTTGTATTTCTGTGCCATGGTTTGAATGTGTCTACAGGGATTCAACTTGACCTGCCTGCAGCCGTTTTGAGTTGAGATCACCTTGATTGCCCTGTGTAACCCTGATCTGTTTTCCTTGCATAGTACCCCAGCATATTATACATAAACCACCCCAGTGGTGTGTGGAGCCTTTTGACCTGGCCCCTGGCACTGTTAATTGTGAGGAATGTTCCTAATGTCCATGATATTAACTTGAGTTAAACCTGGTACATTCTGGCTCAGATGAAGTCACTTTTACCTTTACCATTACATAAACCTTTCCCTTCTGACTCAAATCACGGGTTCTGATGCTGCCCAAAACTTGCTTCTGTATATAGTGATCTAAAATATTTTAGATCTTTTCACCAAAAAGGATAGGCAAATTCCATCAATCCTTATAAAACAGTTGCTCACAAAAGCTGCGTATCAATCAGGTTGAATTTTAAAAGTAAAGAGCAGCAGTGCCTTTGAATTAGAGAAGAAGCAAAAATAATAGATATACGGCAAAGAATCCTGTTATGTCTTGTGTCTCGATGTCTTCCTCAAAGCCTTGTGTCGTCATAGGTGGGGCTTTGTGGGGGTGGCTGAATCTAGAGTGCGTGGTGCTGGATCAAGGATGTGACGCTGGAATTGGTTCACAGTGCAGTGCTAGGATTAAGACTGAACCACTGTGGTTATGAGTGGGTACCCTGGATAGGATATAAGGAATAGAAAGAAGGTGGTTGCTTGCTGCTTGCTCTTTTACTGCTTTGCTACCTTCTGCCTGCCATGAACTGTTTCTCCTCGATGAAGCCCCTCTGCCATGCCACTCTGCCTTGGAGCCAACTGACTATGAATTAAAACCTCTAAAAACTGTAGGTCATGTAAACCTTTCCTCCTTTAACTTTGGTTGTTGTGTTTTGTCTCAGCAATGAGAAAAAGTAACTAAGACACACCTTAAGCAATAAAAGAACAGTTCTGAGCACTTTACATTGCTATGCTTTGTTCACTGGTGTTTGAGTAGCAGCACTGACTAGGTAAGGCTGGATCTTTCTTTTGGGGTGTCTGACCTTGCATTTCTCTTGACTTCCATATCTGTCCCTGGATTTCCCTATGCTTTAGGTTGAAACTTGTCAACGCAGATATTACTAGTGCCTGGAAATGTTTCTTGCATTGAGTAACAACTGCAGACAACTCTTGGGGGAGATACGTAAGTATATGGAATTGCCTGTAATGTCTGCTTTTGTTGATACTGTGATTGTTTTTGTTATGGCCTCCTGTCTGATCTGATAACTTCCAATACCCCTCCTTGAATGTTGGTCTCTTACCCTGAAGCAGCTGTGTGGATCGGAACCAGCCAGAAGTCTCCTGCTCACCTTTTTCTGCCTCAATCCCTTTAAGAGGAGGAGGCAGGAGATTCTCCTAAGTGAAGAGTTCAGCAAATCTATTCCAGGCATCTGCTTCAGCAGGCTTATCAGAGTTTCATGGCAAAGAAATTTTGCCAGGTATTGAAATCCAATTAACGATTACAATACTACTAATAGCTAACATGTGCTGAGCATTCATGTGGTAGCAGATGCAACTCTGAGAATTAATTGAGTTTTCCAATAACTATATGGTGCTCACGTATCTGTCCCAGAGGAGGATGGGGACCCAGAGCAGGCAAATGCTGTGAGTGAGCAGGTGGCAGGGCCCTCGGCTGCCCTCCTACCACAGTTATAGTACATCTTCACCGGGTCCATCGGGAAGAGAATTTGGCTTCAAAATTCACCTAGTCTAAAATAGGGATAAGCACCTAACTACTGTATAAACTAAGATCACCTGGGGTGAGCACTGGGGTGGTGCACAGAGTGTATTAAACCACATTGTTTTAGTTACTTTCCTTTTTACTGGGATCAAATACCCAGTACCCACAAATCCAAGGAGGAGAGATTTATTTAGCTCAGTTTGAAGAGGTTTCAGTTCATAGTTGGCTGGCTCCAAAGCAGGGCAGCATGGCTGAGGAGAAACAGTTCATGGTGTCACAGGCAGAAGGCAGCAAGCAGTGAACCTTCCTTTCGGTTTTGTTGCATCCAGGCTACAAGCCTTTTGGATGGTACCACTGGCATGCAGGGTGGGCCTTCCCATTACCCACACCCAGAACCATGCTAAACCAATTAGAGGACTAATGGAGTACCACACACCCTTAATAAAGTAACACATGCCTAAGATCCAGCCACTTCCAAAAGTCCCACCTGGGAGTACATGAGGCTTTTGGGGTTTTTGGGGGACACTTTAGATATAAACCATAACACACATGCACTATGCTCCACACATATGGGACCTTCCCAAAGTGGAGCCATCAGTAAGGACAGAAGATAAGGGGAATTGTGGAATTGCTCCACTAAAGACAGATTTCGAATAAAACGACATGCTAAGTGGAGGAAGTCAGCATCATAAAGGGGCATATATTATCTGATTTGATTTATAGGAGATGTCCAGACTAGAAAATCTACTAGAGACAGGAAGTAGATTAGCAGTTGATGGGGGGGGGGGGGGGGGGGGGGGGGAGGGAAGGGGTGGGGATGTGACTACTGGTGAGAATTTCTTCTTGCTTTAGAACATGAAAATGTTCTAAAATTGATTGTGGTGATGGTTATTCAGCTCTAGTACTATATTAAAAAGCCATTGAAGTATACAATTTCAATGGATGAATTTTATAGTATGTGAATTACATCTTAATGAGCTTCATATTAGTAATAAAAAGCCATGAAGTTTTGAGTCTGGCACCAAATGATTTAGGGCCAGAATAGAGGCAGCACAAGAGGTCTCAAGCTTTTGTGGGTTTTATAAAATTTGTTTCTTAGAAGAAATTGTTGCTTAATTAAATTTATATACATTTTTATAAATAATTCATGTTGGTCATAAAAATTTAAAGCACCCATAATCTTGACACTTAGAAATAACCATTGTTAATACTTTGGAGTTTAGATGCTGTACTTTGCTTTTCTCATTGAGCAATAGTCTCTCACAGTGGCTTGTGAGGTGTGCTTCCCTGTGAAGTGTGAGGCCACCAACGTCACCATTATCTGGGTATTTCTACAAATTCTAGAGCAGCGTTCCAGGCCTCCAAAATCAGAAATTCTGGGGATTGTGGAGCATAGCACTCCTGTTTTAAGAATCTTTCCAAATGATACTGAGATGTGCTGGAGTTTAGACTGTATTTGCATTTACATACATACAGACGTTTGCTACATTTTTAGTTTAGATTTTTGCCATAATTTTTACCTATTAATTTTCTATGTTTGTGCTACTACAAATAACACTGTAAAGGGCATCTTTATATTATCTTTGTGCACTAACTTTTTTTATTTCCTTATATTCCTAAAGTGTATATACTGGGTCAAAATCTAAGGTTTTAGATACTTTCAGCTTGACTTCCAAAGAACATTTTAGGGCTGGGATGTAGCTTAGTGGTAGAGCACTTGCTTAGCATGTGTGAGACCCTGAGTTATACCCCCTGCACTGAAAATAATGTGTATTTCTACATACAATATGTGAGAATGCTTACATGGTACCTTACATTTTTGGCAGTTCTAGCCATTGTTTTCATAAATCTATAATAAAACAATAAGTAAATAGGGTGGACCCTTATGTTCACTTTATAGTGTTTGATTACCATAGTGATCTTGAACATTTCACAGAGTTTTTGACTGTTTCTTCATTTTTGAAGATTTTGTTTATGCTTTTTACTCACATTGCTAATGGATTTTTTAAGGGGGGAAAAGTTTATTTAGTTTACAGTTTATAGAGGTTTCTGTCCATAATCGACTGGCAGGGTGGCACAAGGCAGAGAGGCAACAGTTCATGGTGGTTGAAGACAGCGAAAGCAAAAAGGGGTAAACAAGTCTCTTTCTGTCCCTTTTGTCTTATCCAGACTACCAGGATAGGGGTGATGCCAAATGGACCAGCGGACTGAGTTAGTAACCACATACCCTTAATCCCAACATCCCACACTCCAGATTCAGTCACCTCTGCAAAAGCCCCACCTATAACCACATGAGGCTTCGGGGAGATGTCTAGACACAAACCATAACATCTGGAAAACCAGGTTTCAAAAATTATATGTGGACTTGTGACTTTGTATCATGCTTAATAGCTGGATATAAATTCGAGTTACCTCCCACTGAGGAAGGTAAGAGTGTCATCATACATGCAATAATTATTTTATTCGTTTATTTTTTAAGTTTAAAACAAAAAAACCCAAAAACTAGGATACAGAATTTAAAAACATATTAGGTTAGCAATGGTTAATATATTGCATATTGTTATCTTCAAAGTAGTTGCTCAGATCATAAGACATAAGCATGAAAAAATGATCAAACAATGAAAGCACAGATCATTCTTTTTGATGAACAGAGATTAGCAGTGTAATTATCTATTTATACTATCTATAATCTTTTCCCTTCTTTCTTTTCTCCTTTTCCTCATCCCAATTGTTCTTTCCTTTTGGGCAGTTTCTTTCCCTTTCTCTTTCACAATATCTATTGTACATTTTGAATACTATTTACTCTTGTAGTAGAATTTATAATTTGTAATGTCACAAAATTATTTTGTTTTGACACCATTCTTAGGCAATTCCCATAAAACATTATGTCAGTACTTATATATCCTAGTTATTTATGTCAGTAATTTTAAATTAAATTTTAACATATATAAAGTTTATATTGAAGTTGTCTATTTTTTCTCAAATGTTTCCCCTTATTTTCTTCATTGAATAATCTTAGCTTTCCTGCTTCATATGATATCTAAACTTTATTGTACATTAAAATTTCTTATATACTTGGGTCTGCTTCTGAATTCTGTAGTCTAATTAGTCTATCTCTTTTGGTTTCTATTTTAATTATCAGAGTTTTAATACACTTTGAAAGATAAATGCTCCCTCAATTAATCTTTTCCCACCCTCAGAGTTTTTCCTGGTTATTGTCACATACATAATCTTCAAATAAATGCTAGTTTAGTTTGAAAAAGAATATTAGAAATGACTTTTTTGTTGTATGTGTGGTACTAGGGTCTCATGCATGCTAGGCAAGTGTTCTATCACTAAGCTATATTCCTATCTCCGTACTGGAATTTTGTCTGAGAATATCTTCAATTCATAGCATATTTGCCAGTATTAATATCCTTAAAAACCATGTCTTCCCACTCTAGAACTTGAAATGGTTTTTACAATTATTAAAGCATCTTTTTGAGTTCCTGTATAGAACTCTGTGGCTGTTATCATAGAGGTTTCAGTCTTTCATTGAGAAGTTGATTTCTAGGCATAAATTTTTATGGCTGTTAAAGAAGTACATATTTTCTAAAAGGTTCTAGGCATATTGTTGACTTTTGTGATCTGACTTTATAACCATCCACCTCATTGAAGCCTCATATTATTTCTAATATTTCTTTATGAGCTTTCCAAGTAGACATTTATATAATCTAATAGTTATTGTTCACAGTTTCCAACCTTCACCCTTGTTGTTTCAGGTTCTTTTCTGTTGTGTTGGTCGGGAATTTTAGAATGACGTTAGGCAGTAACAGTGACGGAAGTGCTTTATGGTTAGTCAGGATGCTGACATACATGTGTGCAAGGTGCAATAAAAAATGGTGAATATTTAGATTTAAAAATTTTGTTATGAGAAAAGATACATTGCCATTCATCCACCCCCAAATACCCTACCTCTCTTTAAACACACAGATTCGTCATTCTTGTCACTGCCCGAAGCAGTTCTGGAAGTCCTTTTTCATGAGTCTTCAGTTGTACTGTTGTGACTGCTGGGATGTCCTGAATCAATCCAAAATGTTTACCTTTCCTGGTCATTTTGATCTGGGGAACAGCAAGAAGTCTCACGGTGACACATCTGTTGAATACAGGGGATGAAGATACTTCATAGTGTATTTACTAGTCTGATTTTCTGTTGGGTGGCACTTGGTAACAGCACGGTCTGTATTTTTGATCACACCTAGTAAAGATAATGGTATCATGTCTTTTACTATAATTTTCTTTATTTAAACATTCACTGTGTATTTCAATGACACCCCATACACACACGTATACACACACATAAGATACATATATGCAAATTCATCCATTTATTCATCCATCATGTCTGTCAGTTTGTATTCATATTCTTAGATTACTAAAAGATTTTGTTTCGAGCTTTCAATTTTTTTTTTTTACCATGGACATTACATTTTATCAAATGTCTCTTCAGATTCTGTCAAGATGACAATGTGTCTTTCTTTCATTGCTCTGTTTAACAATTATTTTCCATTCAACATTTGCTTAACATCTGTTATGTTATTAATCATTTTTTAAAATATGGAAATACAAAGATAAACTAGAAAAACTAAGTTATTTGGTTTCCCAGGTCTTAGTAAATTAGAAATCACCAAATAGAAGGAAGAATGGGTGGGCAAAGGTAAGTGTCACCATTCAGCTGCTGCCAGGAAATGCCAAAGGGACCTGTCTCAGTTTCTTTTCTCTCATTGCTGAGACAAGATACCTGACACACAAAGTTAGAGGAAGAAAGGTTTATTTAGCTCACAGTCTGTGGATGTTTCAGTCCGTAATCAGCTGGCTCCAAGGCAGGACTGAGTGGCCAAGGGTAACAGTTCATGGCGGTGGAAGACAGAAAAAGCAACAAGAGTCAAAGGGAAGAGCAAGCCTCTTTTCCTCCCTTATATTGTATGCAGACTACCTGCCCTATGGTGGATGTAGCATTCACACCCCCCAGCCCCAGCACTAGACAATGAGCCAGTCATAAACTTTAGATTCAGCTGCCTCTGAAAAATCCACCCCCCATGACCTCATGAGGCTTTGGGGGGACATCCAGACACAAGCCACAACAGGACCAAAGAGGACATGTGTCTCTATGGTCTCACTCTGACCACTCATCGGGACCATTTAGGGGAGCTCCTACAAAACAAAATAGAAACCTAACCTGTGCCCCGAGCCCACTAAGTCAGAGAGAGAGAAAGAGAGAGAGAGAGAGAAAGAGAGAGAGAGACTGTGTCTCTCTGTGTGTTGATGCTTGGTGCTGGGGACCAGGAAGGTAAATGAGTTATCTATGAACATGGAGGGTAAAATAATGTCACAATTTAACTGAATCATGACTTTGGCTTTCCTCCAGGAGATGCTCTGAGCTAGGTATAAGGTGCCTTATAATATTGCTATTCTTATCATTATTAGATGGACCCATATAAAACTGTAATTTTTGGTAGGCAAAATATGGTCAGATAACAGAAACTTCATACTGTCCAACTTTACATAATTACTAATAATTACCATTTGTTTGCTATCATATTACAGCAACTGTAATCAGTATTTCCTACGGGCCATCTAATTTAATTTTCATACCAACACCATAATGTGGGAACGTTTATTCCAGTCTATGGATGAGAAAATAAGCCAAGAGAAGTTAAGGAAATTGTTTTAAATCACACAGCTAGTAAATGGTTGAACCAGTAGGTTCACTCAGTCAGTCTGACTTCAAACTCTTTGGCTTTTTCTTAGACAACAGGACTGTCTTAAGTCTGTTTCATTCACTGTTTCCACCACTGACCCAAAACTGGGAACAAGGGCTCTCTGAATATGGTTTGCAGACTTTCAGCACCATCTGGGAACTTGTTGGAGATGTAAATCCTTTACCCCTCTGACCAACTAGATTAGAAACTCTGTGGCTGGGACTGGGAATCTGTGTGATTCTCCTGATCCCTAACATTTGAGAATCACTGCCCTGGGTGACAGTAACAAGAGCTACATTGTACTGAGCACTCTCTGCACCATTTCCAACTATTGCACTGCCCTGAAAGGTGGATGTTGATCTAATTATCTTAAATCCTTATTTCTGCAGAAGCCAAAGCCCAAACCAAGGGAGAACGGACTGTTGGAGACACTACAGAGAGCATGTGGCTAAGTCTGAACTTGAACCCACTCTGATGATGAGGTCAATGGACTTAATCACTTTGCTCTGTCTCATTTGGCTCATTATTGTTGAGAAGGCCTTAGTGCTCCTTCTCTGCAGAGGGTCTCCAATAAAGGGTGGGTAGAGAAGAGATAGCATGGAGGTAACATGGGCCGTTGGAAGAAATGAAGCAACTCATCTCCTTTAGGCATCCTACGGGCTTTGGTAGAAAAATTTGCACTAAGGTGCTTAGGCCCTTCCAGATAAGGCACCCTTGTTTTCCTTCCCACAGGCCAGATACCTTCATTCAGGCACTTTGCAGTGACTGCATTTCATCTACAGAGTGCTCAGTGTGAGTTGGGGGCTTTGTATGTCTAGGGTCTTACCAGGGATTATTGTAAGGGAAGAATAATGGCGATATTGTTTGCAGAGTCAGGGTGGAAAATCAGACCCGGGTGGAGGATTTATTTTTCTGCCATAAAGCTGATGGGGGCTCTTCAAAAGTTCACTGGCTGTGGTGCTAAGTCCCTCTGTTTGGAAACACTCCTGGATGACAAGGGCAGAGTCCTGGGTAATGCTGTGCACAACCCTCTATCGCCAGGCATCCAATTCCGTGTGAATTTTGCAATATAGTGACAGTAATGGAAAGCAAAATGATCTCTAAATAATGGTTTAAGATGGCTACTTGATAAGAGGCAGTGCAATAATTATGATCAATGGAGCATGGATTCAATATATATTGCCCATTTAGATGCACCAGATTAGTTTAACAGCTTTCTTTAATGTTCTGAGTATTTTGTGTGTGTGTGTGCGTGTGCGTGTGCGTGTGTGTGTGTGTGTGTGTGTGATGTGAGGACAGAAGAAGGAAAGGAAGCAGAGGAAAGGGAGGGGGAGAGCGGGCATCCAGTGAGCTGTTCAGAGTGTTGCCGTGGCTTACACTGATCAATGTGGTGGAGGCAACACGGCGCTCAGGAGGAAAGGAAATTGAGCTTCAGAAGGCGTGCGATCCATTACCAAGAGAAAGCACTCAATGTCATGTGTGGCAGACAGGGCCTTTGTATGGGGAGGTGGAGGTAGGGCAAAGAGCAGAGGAGAGACACCTGATATGAGTTTAGTCATTTTGCAGAGGCCACTTTCTGGATGATGATTGGCTTAATCACAGAAATTAGGCATGCAGGCTGCCAGCCAAAAGAATCCCTCGACATCCCTGAACACAAGCTCAGGAAACTAAATGAGCTGGACGGTGCTAGGTTTGGAAAGCTGGGTGAACTAGGCAAATGCATTTTGCCAGGAAGTGGGGGAACTGATTTATTTGACGTTGGTCCTAATTCTTCCCCAACCAGGAGGGAATTTTTTTCTGTGACAGTCTGTCTAGAAATCTGGGTCCATTCCCTACCTTTCATGTTTCTGGGTTGATCCCAGGTAAGGCAACAGGGTCTGTGATCAGTGTGTCATGGTGAGGGCAGCTTGCCATATGGGCTGGAATTCCTGGGATAATGGGTATAAAATGATTGCAGTCTTCATCCTGGCTTGCTTTGATTTGTCAGTTAATGTAACAGCCCCCTCTTCACCCTTTCATGAAAGGACATCAGTAGGAAGTGTCACTATTCCATGTGACAAGAAGCCAGGCTTCTAACTTGATAATCCCTACTGATAGCCCTGCTGAGTGGCTAATTGGCTCAGCGACTTTCAGGCCTGGGGAGGCAGCTGGAGTTTAGATGATAATAATGGCAGCTAATGTTCACTGAGCACCTACTATGTGCTGAGCCTTTATTGTGACAGCTCTTAAGCTGCATGCAAATCACTTGGGGTGTTTATTAAACAAAAGCAGATTCTGGTTCAGTAAGTCTGAGTGGGGTCCTCAGGAGTGCCAAAGCTGGTGGGTAGCAGATCCCCCTTTCAACAGCCAGGGTCCAATGCCAAATCTCTTTTGATTCTCATATGATCTCTACGAGGGGATCTGTTGTTAATCCCATTTTACAGAGGAAGAAATCAATGAAAGCTTAAAGAGATGAGGTATCTTAGGGAATGCTTCCCAGCTCCCAAGTGACAGATCTGAGATTCCAAATGAGTCATGGCCTCTTTCCATCCTGCTTTCTCCCCACAGCTGCTTTCCATGTGCCGTGAGGTTCTTAGCTGCTGCGCTCGGGCTACTGAATACTCTTCACAGTGCCCACTCGCTGCTGGTCATCCGGCATTCAGACTGGTCCAGAGCATCATTGTGAAGTAGCTGTCCTCACAAGACCATGAAAGTAACAGATGTATGCTAGGGCTCTCCAGGAGTCCTGAGAGAAGAAAAGTGATGCTTGCTTTTTCTTCTGCGCCTTCAAAGTGGTGAGGCTGGAGCTTAGGACTGTACTCAGAGCTCATCAACACCTCACACTAATTTTCAAGTACTCCAGGCTTGATTAAACCCAAAGGGCAGTTTGCCAAGTGCTTCCTCCCCCACCTTAATTGTTTAGATTGTGCAGAATTTGAGTAAAATGTAATCCAGATGTTTCTGATTCGTTTAAGTTTAAATCACCAGAAAATACTCTTAAGTTGCTATTTGATGTTGAAGAAGTTTTTCAAGCATTTTCCCCCTTCTTAATAAGAGAGGTCACATTTGGGTAGGGATAAATGAGGCCCATGCACCCAGAGGTTTCATCTGATTTGATTTGAAAACCCACTTTTGTGAAATCTGAGTCAGAACTCAATTTTGCTTTGACCTCCTTTTCAAATTCCTACCACGACCATCTCAAAAGGAGAGCTGGAGTCATTTGCATGCAGTTGATATCAGAGATTCCTTTTTGAAAAATTAATACCCCCAGGCCTGGCCTTCTCTGGCCCCATGGTCTGATTGTAGCTGGCAAGCGGCCACTCCCTTTTTTAACTACGGGAGAAACAATTCAGGCCAGGTGAGCACACTGATTGAACTTTATTTTGCTGCTTAGGTACCTATTTATTCAGCTGACGCAAGCCAGTCTGGCACCAAGTGCCTGAGAACTGATGAATAAGCTCTGCAGGTTTCATAGTCTAGGGCAGTGGTTTTCAAAGTGTGGTTCCCAGAACTGCAGCATCAACATCATTCGGGAACTTAGAACTGGAAACTCACCCTCATCCTAGACAGATGAAGTCAGATTCTCTGGAGGTGGAGCCAGCAGGCAGTGTTACCCAAACCCTGCAGTTCATTCTGGTGGACCCTGACATTTGAGAATTGAGGGCCTAGGGCAGTGCTGGCAAACCTATGGCACGCATACTGCAGCTGCCTATTTGTTATCATGGAAAGCTCTAAAAGGTTTGCCATCACTGGTCTAGGACCTTGGGCAGTCCTTTCTATCTTACTCAGCAAAATATGTTACTTACTTGGTAGGAATTAATGAGATAACATTGTCATATGATTCCAGACACCCAGACTCAAGCAATACTGTATCTATCCATGGTTAGAAAAAATGAACTTTTTGTTGAGCAAAAAGGCCAAAGAATCAAGTAATCCCTCCTTTTTTTCCTCTCTCTCTTTGCAGTGGCTGTGCTGTGTGGTTGTGTAGAGGCAGTGTGGACACAGCTCAAGTCAGTTTTCAACAGCAGCATTCTGGAAGTAAAAACTTTTCTGTTACCTGCATCATTTTCTGGAGCTTGGAAAACACTATTCCCTCAATATTCAGGCTTTTATAATATGTGTACTGAGACAGACGCTGGATTTGGCAGGTTGGTAGGATGGGAGCATGCTTTCTGGCCTGAGTTCATTTGTGCAGGCTTACGTTTGTCAAATGTTTTTAAAAAATTTTTTTAAAATTTTATTTTAGAGAGAATAAAACCAAGCAAAATAAAACAGAATAAAGACAATCAAAACAAGACAATGTAAGTGATGAAAGATTTCAAAACAAGATAATAGGAAATCAATGATGGTTACCGTTATACCTCTTGTTGTCTTCAAAATAGCTGCCCAAACCTTCAGACATAGTAAAAATCACACAAAACAGAACAGAATAGAACCAATAAAACAAAACAATGAATGCAATACAGAACTTCAAAACAAGATAGTAGTAAATCCAAAATGGCTACCATAATATATCTTGTTGTTTTCGAAATAGCTGCCCTTGCCATTAGATACAACAAAATCAAACAAGATAAAACAGAATAAAACCCAACCAAATAAAACAATGAGAATGATACAGGATTTTGAAACAAGATAATAGGGAATTAACAATGGGCACCACCATCAGAAGCAGATCCCCATATATGCTACATTGCATATTGCTATCCTTTGAATAGATGATCAGACTACTGGCTTTAGGCCTGCAAAGTCAGTGAAACACTAAACACTACAAACATTAATTTGCATTTTACCTTGCTAGCTAACATTGCAGCCTGTGTTTCTCTGGATCAGTCAGTCCCTTACAGGTGGCAGGTTGCAGGAGGGACATTGGCTCTTCTTGTCTCCCTGCCAATGTGCTGGAAGGGGCTGGCATCTGGCTCTTCCCCAGTCAGCCTGTGCATGGTGCCGACTCACAGGAGGTCTTAGCTTCTTGTTGACTTCCTGTTCTTCCCCTGCACAGTCTGTGAATGGCACCAACTCAAGGGAGAGGGCTGGTGTCTGCTCGTTTGTCAAATCTTAATTGAGCTGTTGTTCTGTATTGGGGCTGTCCTAGGGGAAACTCAGGGATTAAATTGGAGACCAAGCTCATAACCCCTGGGCTTTACCAAAAAGTTCCCAGCTGAGAGGTTGGCAAGGACAAGTGAATGTGTAGTCACTCAAACACTGTTCTATGTGAGCATTTCCCAGGAACATTGAAGCAGTTGGCAGACTGCTGAGGGTGATGGTGGTATACAGTTTGGTTCTTGACTGTCTCCTAGAAGGCCCAGGTGTTGAAGACTTGGTCCCTAGCTAGCTGTTACCTTTAGGAAGGTTTTAGGTCATTGGGGTGTGCCCTTGGTTGTGGGAATCCAGCCCATTCCTCACTTTTATTTCCTGGCTGAACAGCTTTGCCTTATCCCACATGCCCAGTCATGATGTGCTGCCTCTCCATCTGATCTCAAAGCAACAAGGCCACTCAATTATGTACTGAAAACTTCAAAACCAAATAAACTTTTCTTCATTTTGAGTCAATTATCTCAGGTATTTGTTATAGCAACAGAAAGCTGACTGATGCAGGTAGTTATACAGGAATTCCCAGAGAGGTGGTACCTGGGGCACAGAGGATGAGTAAGACTAGGCGGGGTGGTACATGGAGAGGGATGGAGTTGTGAGTGAGGATGGTGAGTATTTGAGGACTTTGGGTCAAGGGGATAATGGTGGGGCCATGTTGTGGTTCCTTTCTTGTTGTTGAGACAAAATACCTGATACCCAAGGTTAAAGGAGGAAAGATTTATTTAGCTCATAATTTATAAAGGTTTCAGTCCAAAGTCAGTTAGTTCCAAGGCAGGGCAGCATGGCAGAGGAGCATCACAGAAAAGAAACAGCCCATGGCGTGGGAAGCAGAAGGCAGTAAGCAGCTAGCAGGTAGCAGCAAGCCTGCCTTCCATCGTTCCCTTTTATCCCGTTCAGGCTAACAGCCTTTTGGGTGATGCCATCCACACCCAGGGTGGGGCTTCTGTTATGTGCACCCAAAACTATGCTAAACCCTTAATCCCACTATCACACACCCTAACCTAGCATCACACATCCATGATCCATCTACCTCCCAATAGCCTCACCTATGAGTGCATGAGGCTCTGGGGGGACATCCAGATACAAGCCAAAACAGGGCAGTTCACAAAGAGGTGCATATGGCACCCTAAGTTCCTCCTGTTCATTGGGATCCTAGCTAAACCTATTCTCTTGAAAGGCATCATATTGCCTACACCACCTGCCACTCATTCCTCTCCGGCTCCCTCACCACTCTGGGCACTTGGGGAGGCAGTAAGGGACAGTACAGAGTAACAGGGTCTGGGCTCAGAAGACCCAAGATTAAGTCTCAGGTCAAAGCAGTGAGTGTAAGAAGTACCAAGTGAACACCATTCTCTGTAGCATAGGTGTTAATGGTGTCATCATCCCCTAGTAGATGGAATAAAAGTCCTTTATTTGCACCCATCATGCTTCTACTCTTTCCTCCTCCCTCTTGGTCCTACCATTCACTGTGATGGTATAGAGGGCCATCCCACTGTGCTCCCGTGTCCCTTCCCCTTGCCTTCTATTTGTGTTGTTCTTCCAGTCCCGCTCAGAACACATCACCTTTGGGAAACTTCTTTGACCACCCCAGTTCACAGAAAGCCATCCCATGGACTACCAGAACTCCCTGTCTGTCCCTTAACTGTGTGGGACCTCAGAGTCTTAGGTTTATTTGACTCCTACTAGGATTGATGATTTCTCTCCTCAGTTTCGGTGAAGCGTCATTCACAGAGACTCCAGTGAAGCCAGGCACGGAATGAGCTAACGGATGCATGAGTGGTAACCAGGGAAGTCAGTGTTCCTCTGTGGCTTTGGAAAGCATTATGCCAAAAGCTCAGTTGTATTTGTTTGCTTGTTTGTTTTTGGTACTGGGAATCGAACTCAGGGCCTCATGCTTGCCAGGAAGGCACTGGGCCCCTGAGCTATATCCCCGGCCCCCAGTTGTATTTTTCACTGGGAAAACAAACCATAAATCATGGCCTGCATTACAATATTAACCATTAACCTTAGGATCTTTGGGGAGGGGAGCACAGGACATAGGAGGTTTTGAAGGTGCAGGTGTGTATTTCCAGCACATAAATCTGATCGACAGCTTCTCTGCTTGAAACCTTCCATAGCTCCACATTCCTCCCAGGATGAAGATCAGCCTGGCTCAGTGTGGGCCTGCCTACCTCTAACTTCCTGTGCTATGTCGCAGCACTAGAGCTCAAATGGGCTGCCCCTTTAGACAGCTGCCAGGCTCTGTCCCTCCCCAGTTTCCTGGGATTCCCTGCGCCATCCTGCTTCTCTGTTCCTCTTGGTCTGAGCAAAGCACTGCCTTGGTGTCTCATGGCTCGGGGACTGCCCTGCATGCACCTGTCACATTGGTTACATTTGCTCTGATTTCCCCTTGGGCATGTGTTCCATGAGGGCAGGGGCCATGCCTAGTTCATGATGGTTAGGTTGGAGGCTCCTGGTTGTTGGTTCCATGACCAGGTGAGGGAAAGTTTTCCTGAAAAGGTGAGAGCCAGCAGCTTGCAGGTCAGGATAGCGTTTATTATGCAACCCTAGCAAGCCAAGTCCCTGGTTGAGATCATCAGCAGCTTTTGGGCACTGGAGCAGGAAGTGCATTTGTACCTATAATAAAAACATCTTTTCCTGAGGGTTCCAGCAAATCCTCTTAAATGACTCCATTTCTATGCTTTTATTGACATATATTCTCGCTACTGAAAACCTGTCATGACAATTTCACATTTCAAAGTGCTGAAAGAATGTGCCTAGGTTGAAGCTTTCTGCAGTTTGCCAGGATGTCAAGTTTTATTCCTGGATGCATTTTTTTTCCCCAGCCGGCTTTTCTCTACCTGATAATGGAGGGTTATAATGGAAAGGCTGCAAGATCTTTCAGCTGCAATGTGGCGAGCAGCACTGTTATAATACAGACAGCAATAACCACCTGAAGTCCACAGAATGGCTCTTGCCTGAGCAGAAGAAGCAATTTTGATAAAGCATGCCATGCTTAGGGACGGAATCACTCTCCATAGAAGGGTTTAACAATTGTGATAAAGCAGCAGGGCCACATTCTTTCTTTCAGAGTGCCTCTAAACAGTCATCACAATAAGGTGATACCTGAGCTCTTAATGACATCCGAAAAGAGGGCTTTCTGTTGTTGTTGCAAATGTTCCCCCAAAGCACCTTGAGACAAAATCTGAAGAATTTGCTTTAAAATAACCTACTAGCCAAACGTGTGCCAAGTATACTAATTAGTCACATTTTTCAGGGACACTGTCAGGGTAAGAAATGGGATGAGGACTTTAGAGTTGATAGAATGGATGATATACAAATATTTTGGGTGAGACATAATCAGTTAATTGGTTTATTAAATTATAAAACCATTGTTTGCCCTAAAGAGCAATAAAACTAACGAAATGAATAGTCACCCCTTTGAAGACTTGGTACATTAATTATGTTTATGCATCACTTGCGGCAGCCCTGTTAGACAAAGGGCTCTTTATCTTCACACGCCATGGCTACAATGTATTGTGGCACAAATGATCGGACTGACTTTATGTCTACATAATTACAGGAATCTTATCCCTTTTGTGTTTGCACATCATTTTCGGTTTTTTGGAATAGTTAAACTCCATTTTACTTTTTAATAACATTTTAGAAATCATTGTGATTCAGGTAAACAGAATTTGATTGCTTTGATGGATTGAAAATGGTTAGCTCAGCCCGAGTTTATTTGATTTGTTTCTTCAGGGATTACAAAGAATAGGATTTTATCTCCAGACTGACAAAAGAGACAAACTCTGCATTTCTGCCTATGCAGTGGCATGGCTGCTAAGCCACACGGCCCCTCCACAAGGGAAATATGTTAGGCGGGGGCTGGATTTTTATTCACGATCCGAGTGTTCATTCCATCAGAGGTGGGTTGGGTGGAGAGGAGGCGTGCATTATTCCTATTTTGCTTAGCAATTTTTTTTATTAGTAAGAATAAAACCTGAGTTATTACAGGGCACCAAGTACAACGGATCCCAGGAAGATAATTTGATGAAATAATGCCTGTTCATCCTAATAATAGTCACTTTAAAAGCAAAGGGCCATCTGCTCTTGGAGTGAGTTTCAGGGGTGATGCACTGATGACTTGCCGGCCTCACCTAGACATGGGTCCCTGTGGGCTGCCCGAGAGCTCAACTCCAAGTCGCAGGCCTGGTGTTTTTGGTGCTGCTCATCTTTCTTTCCAGTGTGACCTGACGGTGGGGATTGGCAGGGGTGAGAGAAATCAGGAACACGTGATACTCATTGCAGAGAAAGCCAGAAACACATTGCCAATACCTGTGCTCCACATGGGCCTCTTGGTTCAGGAAGGGTGGGGTCCCCTGACCTCTGAATTCTGTCAAAAAACTTCTTTCAGTCCTGTCATTCTGAGGGAGAGGGGACATGAGACATGGTTAGCTAGCTTTGAGTTGTTGAGTTACTGAAATTAATATTAAACTTGTTGTAGGCTACTAACAAAGTGTTTGAAGGAACAGAAATAGGGATAATTGATTGATTGATTGATTTAAGTAGAAGTCTCACTATGGCTTCCAACTCCTGGACTCAAATGATCCTCCTGCCTCAGCCTTCTGAGTAGCTGAGACTATAAGAACCCCTGTGCCACCACCATTTCTGGTTTGGAAACAACAACAGTAACATCAAAGCTGGAACTAGATTTCTATACTGTCTCATCACCTGTGTGACCTTGGATAAAGTCTGAACCTCACTTGCTTCAGTTTTCTCCTGAGATTACTGGTGGATTAAATTAATCTACACAAGTCCCTGTCACAGTGCCTGGCATGGCATATGTGTCCAATGTATGCTTGGTGATGCCACTGAGTGACTATCCAGGCTATGGTCATTGCCCAGGAGGACCTGCTATGTGGTTGAGGCAGCTGAACATAGGTGAAGACAAATGTTTCAAACACATCGACACCTCTTTGTCCTAAAGGTCCCTAATGAGGGATAATGTTTAACTCATATAAGGTTACAGGAAATCGGGTGACATCATTTCAGGTTCCTTTGATTGTGGCTGGGATAGACCAATTGCATAGATTTCATGCTAGAAACAATCACAAATGTTCAGCAAATAATCACATGCAAATAACCACCAGGTCAAATCTCATTACAACAAACCCAGTTTATAAAAAGCAAAAGTCAACCACCTAAAATGTCCCTAATGACATTAAATGTTCCCCTACCTTATTTGCTGGTTAATTGATTTAAGAAGGAACCGATGCAATAAAAATAATACTTTGGTCAAGCCTTTGAAATGTTATACAGTGCCATTTGGTTTCGATATAAACCTAATACTGGAAACATGCAGAGTAAACTCATAATCGGAGTGAGGCACAGTGAAGCAAAGAAGGCTCTCAGGTGGAGGTGATTTTTTTTTTTTTTTTGAGATGAAGGAAGATGGAGGCAGGGAAAACTGCAAAGAAGAAACAATAGAAGCTAAGATCAAAAGATGGTGCAATCTGGAGAGGACAAGCGGGAAGCTGGCAGAGGGCTAACTCCACGAGACAGGGCTGGCTCTTGGACTGAGAATATTTCAGGCAAAGCGAGTCCCATTAGAGCAAGGATTTGTTGAAGATGCAGGAAACTGGTCTCGCAAATGATCTTTATGGCCCCTGAAACTTTAAACACACAGCAGGCCCCAGAACCTCCCAGTTAAAGTGATTTTTAGCATTACTTACAAGAGGGTGAAGCTGTTTTATAGATGCTGGTACAACGGAGTCAGTCCTCTTTCCCTATTCACCTTACAGTGGTCTGGCCTGTGTTTGTGACCACGCATTTTGGTCTGTCCTCAGAAGCAGTGCTTCCTCGGTGGAGAGTTCTTCAGGAAGATCAACAGGAAACCGACCTATGGTGCACTGGGACGTTCAGCAGATGGGAGAATGGGAGGTGGGGGCTGTGGTGTAGCGAGAGAGACAGGCCGTGAGAGGTGAGGGATGCATCACGTCTACAGGCAGTGGAGTTGACAGCAGAGCTTGCTAGTATCCATGACAACAAAGGTAGCCAGAAACGTGCCTCCCCGGCATTATCATGACAATGGTGAGTTCTAAGAAGTTGAGTTGTCTCCTGTGCTGGAAGACAGGGAGTCTATGCACAATGACCAGACATAGATCAGAGCCCTGGGCAGGCAGAGGTCTGTGCTGAAAGTGACATGGTGACAGACATGCATGCTCATCTTGGAAGGATCTGCTGCCCAGCTGCAGGAAGTGGGGTGAGCAGACAGCCTGAGCTGTGACTCTTTCAGGGTCCACCTCGGCTGCAAACAGCCAGGTGCCCAAGGTCACACCTTCCTACCAGGAAACCCACATCCATGGATGGAGCAAGGTGAGAGGCTTCAGCCCCGGGCATTTCGCCTCACCTGAGACCACGCTAATGGGCGCTGCCCAGTTGGCCGAATATTGTCAGTTCTCATGACTTCCCCTCTGCCTGATCCCAAATCCCTGCTCTTCCTCCCAGAGGTGCTGACTCCCAGTAAACAGCATGCAGCTCCAACACTATCACAATATCACCTTCTAGAAAGCTCACCCTATGCCCATTGGGAAGGACTCAGAACATGGTGCCCAGGGGGAGAGCAAGAGAGATTTGTAGACTGCAGGTGCTCAGTTTGGTGACAGCAGAACAAGGCAGCTCCCGACATCTATGGGCAGCTCTCTGTGCAGTCAGGAGGTCGGGCATGGGGCCGGTTTCCCAGGAGACGGTGAGGTGAGCCTTGTGTGGGTCTCTAGGTGCCCGGTGTACTCCTGGAGAGCAGTGTCTTAGTATCTTTGAACTGCTATAACAAAATACCATCAACCGTGTAATTTACAAACAGCAGTCACTTGTTTCTCACAGTCTAAGTGGCTGGGAAGTCCAAGCTCAAGGTACTGCTGGGTTCCCTGTCTGACGAGGCGCTGTTTCCGCTTTCTGCCTCCTCACATTGAGGCAGGAGCAGGGCAGCTCTCTCGGGTCTCTTTCATAAGGGCACTAATCCCAATCACGGGGCTCTACCTCTATCCCCTAATCACAGAGGCCTCACCTCCAGGTATCATGTTGGGGATCAGGATTTAACACACTGATGTGTTCGTATGTGCGTACGGGTGGGGGCACCAACATCCAGGTAGTGGGAGGCAGGTTCTTAGGTTAGGGTCCGGCAGCCTGGAACCAACTGATGAGAGAGCTGTAAATAATCTCACCTGGCTAGAAAGGGTGCTGAACAAAGTGCTGGAAGTAGATCCTCCTCCTTTTTACGGCAAAGCCTCTCACAGCAGGGCTCACACCCGTGGCTCTGGGTCTGCATGCAGACGGTGCTCAGCTGATGTGTGGAGTGGAGCTGCAGGTGAATGTGAAGGGTGCCTGACGCCTGGTCTGGTGGTGGGAGAGGCCTGGGGTCCCAGGTTGTTGGAGAACCGGCTTCGTTTTGTTGCATCCAGTCTTATCTATGACTGTGACTGCCTTTCAGCACTCAGGCCTCTGGGACACAAAGTGATAGCTGACAGGCACAGTTCCAGCCAATTTGCATATATGCAAAGTTATTTGATTTGGTATTGATTTCTTTGCTTGTCAAACATATCCATTCTACAGCTGGCTTGCCCCATAGAATTTTACATTCTTCTGTCAGTCTGCTCTTATGTTCTACTCTACCAACTGTCCTGCAAATGACTGTCAGAAACGATGACCAAGAGAAGACTGTCTTTGTTTATAGAGAGATAGCCATCTCGAAACTCTTTTGCAGAAAAGGATAGCCCTGTATCTATGTCTTGTGGAAGGGAAGGTATGCATTTAGGTTTTGAGGAAGAAAAATAACTTGATCTCAGAGACAAAGTTCTGGGATTCATAGGTCTTAGCTGGTGATTAATTCCTAAACTTAGAAAAACTGTAATGGTGCTTCCATTTTAATTTGCCTTAGCCATAATTTAAAGGGGATTGTGGGGATTACTTATTTATTTATTTATTTTAAAGGGGAAAAAACAGAAAAATCAAGAAGCAAACAATCGAAAAACAACAACAAAAGCAGAATGACAACAATAGCAACAAAAAACCAATAGTGATGACCAATAGTGATCTAAGACTTCAAAACAAGATGATAGGAATTTAACAATGGTTGTTATATTGCATATTGTTATATTCAAAACAGTTGCTCAGGTTACAGATACAGTCATGCAAAATTGATCAAACAATATAATTTCCCTTTGAGCAGTTTCTTTCCCTTTCACTATACGTACTGTATCTTTTGGATCTTATTTACTGTTTGAGTTTCTTGCACTAGCATTTCTTGCACAATACAGTGTTTACATATGCAACTCTGACTTATTTCACTTATGCATATGCTTTCTAGTTGCATCTATTTACCTATGAAACCCTCCAGTTTATCATTCTTGGAGTCTGATTAGTAGTTAATTGCATAAACATATCACATTTTTTTAATCCACTCCTCAGCTGATGGGCATTTGAATTGTTCTCAAGATTTAGCTATTATAAACTGTGCTGCTATAAACATGGGTGCACATATATTGCTGTGGTATGGTGTTTTCAATTCTTCTGGGAAAATACCCAGCTGGGTAGAATGGAACCCTTGATCCTAGTTTTTTGAGGAATCTCCACACTGATTTCCACAGTGGTTGTACCAATCTACACTGCCACCAACAAAAAAGAATGGTTCCTTTTTCCCTACAGCCCCACCAGCATTTGTTATTGGTTAATTTCTTGATGGCAGTCATTCTTTCTGGAGTGAGATGATGTCTCAGAGTTGCTTTAATTTGCATTTCTTGAATGACCAAAGATGTTGAACGTTTTTTCTTATATTTATTTGCCATTTGTGTTTCTTCATCTGAGAATTGTGTATTTATTTCAGATGCCCATTTTT
Organism: Dasyprocta punctata; assembly: GCA_004363535.1. NCBI lineage: Eukaryota > Metazoa > Chordata > Mammalia > Rodentia > Dasyproctidae > Dasyprocta > Dasyprocta punctata. The sequence goes on along the minus strand of RJWM01002555.1, from coordinate 58,001 downwards.
GGATTGGGTCTTTAAGTTTGGAGGACCTGATTTTTTTTCAATTCTTTATTCATTCTAGATAAAAGTCCTTTGTCTGAGGGATAGTTAGCAAAAATTTTTCTCAGTCTGTGGGTTTTCTTTTCATTCTATTGGTGATTTCTTTCGATGTGCAAAAACTTTTTAATAAGATGACATCCCAGTTGTTGATTCTTTGAAGTACTTCTGTTGGGATAATTTAAAGGGGATTTGGAGAACTGGAGAAAGCATCTCATGTGAAATATTACTAGGTGCAGTTTATGCCTTAGAGCAATGGTGGCAAACTTAGGGCATGCATATCACAGTGGGCTGTTTGTATCACTAAAAGCTCTAAAAAATTCACTATCACTGCCCTAGAGTCTTTATGTCTGTCTTTATAAAGACAGGTGAAAGGGTCATTTAATTTGCATTTCTTATATAGATATGTAGTTAATGACTTCTGGAGGAAAAATTCTTTATACAGGAAAAGAATAGTTCATTATGAGATTTCTATTTAGCTTTCAAATTTGAACATGACTTTGAGCTATGACTTGTAAGGATAGCATTAGGCAAATGAAATAGAGATGGCATAAGCATAAGGTTTTTTTTGTGTGTATGTGGTTGTTGTTGTTGCTTGTTTGTTTGTTTTTTTGTCTCTTTGAGACAGGGTCTTGCTCTGCAGTTCAGGCTGACCTTGAGCTCACTTTGTAACCTAGGCTGGTTTTGAACTCACTACAGTCCTCCTGTCTCAGCCTGCTGAGTGCTGGGACTACAGGCATGCGCCACCATGCCCAGCAGTTTTTTAAGCAAACTGATTCTGCAAGAGCCTTGGCTTAAAGTGTTGTGAACCATGTGGGTCCTCCCCAACCTCTCCTGTTGTGTCCTGGCTGCTTCTTAACTTGCTGGGGATACGTGATAGGGAAGACACGCTCTCCATTTAATATAAAGTTCTTTTCTGAGTTCAGTCATTTCTTTCAATCTGGCCTGATATCTTTTAGGTCCAGTGAGCTTGCATCAAACTAATGTCTCCTAGCTAAAGTTGACTTTTTTATTTTCTCCTCAGCCAAGTTAGGGGTTGAGCATCGAGACAAGGCAATTATTTTAGTGAATAATGGGATACCTCACAAACTTAGCGCATGTATCCTAGTGATGACTAAGACCAAAGACGTCGACTTGAGTGAAAAAGTAGAGTTATCAAGTTCTGCCAGTCTCCACTGCTGGTGGAGGGGATAACCCAAATGACTCTGGTAAGATGACGACTTGGAGTTGGCTCTGGGTCTACACAACCACAAAGAGTAAGAACCCCCAAGTCTGTGTAACCCCAAAGCCCATCCTGAGCTCTGCTAGCTCCATGTCATTGGCTCTGAACTACACAGAGGCTGATTAGGCAGCAACATCTCATTAGTTTCACCATGGCCAATACATATCCTGGTGCAAACGTGCAAAAGGTTTTCTAGCTCCAGGAGAGCTTGGCTGTAAAGAATATGCATCATCAACCATAGAGCTGTCACTTGGATGTTTATTATATAATGCCAGTCAGATATATCAATTATATATTCATTGGTTTTTTACTATTAATTTCATTAAATATGAAATAGTGCTTTGCCAATTTACACTTCCACTAGCAATGCAGAGAATTTCTACTTGCTCCATGTCTTTATCTTCACCTGAATCTAGTACTGCCATAAACTTTTTTAAAATGGCCACTATGTTGGGGAATGGATGCTAGCTCATTATATCTACCTTTTCTTTATTGTTGATAGATTGTACAACATATTGTGCATTTAAGTTTCTTTTTCTCTGATCTACTTGGTTCTTTCTCTTTCTGTCCAACTGTATCTCTATCTCTGTCTCTGTCTCTATCTCTATACCTATTTCTATCTCTATCTCTATCTCTATCTCTCTATCTCCACCTGTCTCTTTGAGACAAAGCCTTGCCATGTTACCAAGGCAGGTCTTGCACTCCTGGACTCAAGTGAACCTCCTGCCTCAGTTTCCTTAGTAGCTAGGACTATAGGTGCCCCACTGCCTGACTTTTCTGTTTTCTATTGTACTTTTTTCCTTTTTAAAAATTAACTTATAGAAATTCTTTATATGAGCACCAAGATTTCATTGATCATTTGTGCTTTAGATAATTTCTTCTAACTTATTAAACTCTAAACTTTAAGATGACTTTTGCAAAGGGTTTATGCTGTATAATTATGCACATTTATCCTTGTTGTTTTTCTAGATAATTTTGCATCTCACTTATGGTCTCCTAACTTTTTTAAGTCTTGGTTTTATACTTAGGTCTATAATGCATGTGAAATATATTGTTTTTTCTGTAGCCTGAGATATAAGTTGAATTTTTCTTTTTTGGCATAGAAGAATAACCAGCTCTCCCAGTACCCTTTAACAGCCTTCTACTCCGACTTACAATGCTTCTCCCTCCTAGACCAAGTGTCTTAGTTATTTTTCACTCCTTGCTGAGACAAAATGCCTGATGCCCAAAATTAGAGAAGGAAAGGTTTATTTCTTACTGTTCTAGGGGGTTTCAGTCCGTACTTAGTTGGCTCCAAGGCAGTGTGGCCGGCTGCTATTCATGGCCGCTGCAACAGCAGGTAAACCGGGCGAGAAAGAGAAAGTAAGAGACACGCCTTCCTCTCGCCCTTTCACTGTATGGCAGCTCCACCCCTGGGCGGGTGCAGCACTCACATCACCAATCCCAGCACTAGACAACAAATCAATCGCAAAGGCCAGACTCAACCGCTTCCAATATTACATGAGGCTTTGTTGGGGGCCATCTGACCCACCACACTATAACATCAAGTTTCCACGTGAATGCAAGTTGGTTTCTGAACATCGTGTCTTCCTGTGCCAGTACCTATTTAGTTAATGTGTCTCTATGATAAATCAAAATTTTAATTCTTCAAATGGTTTTTGTTATTTTGAGACATATAAATGTTAGCCCCAGTGTGCCAATAAGGTGCTTAAAAATTAACATGTCTAATGAGTTAAATTCATTGATCTCAGCGTGTTCAGTGCTTAATAATATAGCACACTGGGTTCTGCCAACTAGGAGAATTCACTCATTACATTTCATCTGCAGCCCACCTGACCTAGTGTGAAACTGACTGTCGGGACACGTTTTTAAACCTCTTTCCCTGTTTATTTAAATAAAAGTTATGACTTCAGTCAATTTGATTCCTAAACCAACACTAAGGTCTCCAGGCCACCAGACAGTGTTTTAGGAACACTGTAATTGTAGAAGGATCCCTTGAAGAGTCATTCCTGCTTAAGATGTACAGCTTTCTAGGTGCACTTTACAAAACCAGCCAGCAGAGGGCAGAATGAGCACGAGAGTCCCACAGGCTTCTCTGAGCGAAGGCGGATGAATGAGTCCTCATTGGTTCAAATTCAGACTGTGGCATGTTCAATGTGCAGAACTGGTAGGAACATTTTTTTAGGTTTTTTTTTTTTCTTTCCGAGATGTTTTTTCAGCCATTCGGATTGGTGTTTACTGCTGGCCTTATCTCAGTCGAAGTATTTTTCTCTCACATACTGAAAGAGAAACTCACTTCCTAATTGCTGAGATCAAACCTTTGATTTTGTCACAAGGAAATGCTGTTTCATGAAAAAAAAAAAAAAAAAAAAACCCAAAACTCCAGTCTCTTATCAGCATCTCAGACTCCCAAGGTCAAGTGACTCCTCATCTGAAATAGGGTCATTTTCTACCAGGCTGCTTTCTTGCTGGCCGTGTTATTTTGTTTGTACTGATGAAGGATCCTATTTATTTGATGGAAAGTTGATGGGTGTGTATTTCCTGACTGTGGCTTTATTTGGTGGCAACCAGTCCACTTTTCTTTGTGCTGCCAACACAAACAGCTTGATTTTCTGGAGTACTGAGCTTTCATAAATAGAAAGAAAACCGCGCATTATAACAATCCCCTTTGCCAGAGGAAATGAACCAAAGCACAATGTAGTATTTTCTTGCAGGCCCCTCAGAGGAAAAGCAGAGCCGGCCCTCCTGGGGCACCAGGGATGAGTAGGTTCTGCTCGGTTCCTGTCTGGAGATCTTTCTTGTTTGAAGCCCTGCGGACACCAGTGTCCTTTCTTTAATTCACTGAAGCCCGTTTGGAAGAGATGTCTTTACACTGAAGAAGTCGTCCAGCCCAGTTCAAAAATAAGATCCTTTCAGTGAAAGACACTGATGCTCACTGTGGATCTTGGTTGATATTATTATTTTTATTTAGTTCAGAACTGCTTATCAGAGGCCTTTGGAATTCTCCTTGTTCGTCCTCATGGCGAAGACTGACTGGAACCTCAGCTCTCGCATCCCCGCCCACAGAGTGCCCCCCTCACCATGTCACCAAGCAACCCAAGCTACCCTGCCCTTCTGTCGTCCTTGCTCTTATCGCTGGAATGGCCAGTGTGGTTTGGAATATTCGTGTCCCTGCTGGACCACAAGGCCACTGAAAATGGAGACCATTGGTTATTGCATGCAGAGTTGGGCACAGGGCACAACTCAACCAGTATTTGCCAAATTCCAGGGTGATCTTGCATCCCTGGGCTTCCCACTCACTTGTTGGAAGGTGCTTCCCAACTTCTGCTTCATCTCAGTGTGACCAGCATGCTGCCTTGACCCGGGGAGCTGCAGCCATGCAGCTTAGCTCTGTGCTGGCGTCCTGGGACGCGTGGTCTTCTGGACTCTGTAGAGTTTGGGAACTAATTTACATGAGCTTAAATCCAGTCTTTCTGAATTTCAGAAAGTTTTTTTTTTTTTCTCGTTTAACATAATGAATGACTTTCCTGTGTCTAGAAGTTTAAGGTTTATGTCCTGGGAGGGCAGGTGAGGGTAGTGACAAGAACACACCCACCTAGCTCCATCGATAGGTACTGAAATATTTGTTGTGTACCTGAATGAATGATTCACAAGGCTAGAAATATCGAACACACACAGATCCTACAGGCATTGAGAGCTTTGCTAAGTGATTCGGGGCTATGCTAAGTGCCTACTTTAAAGTTTTATGGTGTTTAGTCTTCAAAATCATTTGAGGTAGGTAGTCTTGTTGACCTCACTTTAAAGATAAGAAAACCGAAGCTTAGAAAGTATAAGTAAGTCTCCCATTTATGCACAGCTAGTAAGTTTTGGAGCCATGACTTGAGCTCAGGCATTTGGACTCCAGAGCCCATTTTTTTTTTCATACTTAGCACATGCAGCAGAGCTGTTGGCACATAGAATGCATTGGACAGAGAGGAGCTCCGTTTTTCTGGCCAGGCTGTAGGGCCTCTTAAAGCCCTTTTATGGAATAATGTAGGTGTAAAAAATGTGATATGTATTTCTCTTGAATTCCTGGCTCTTCAGATTTTTTTTTAGCAAGGAAAAATCTGGAAGGTACTGAGTTGGATGAAGACCCAATGGGCCTCCTGAATCTGCAGAGACTTCAAAGCCAAGTGGGGTTCCAAGGAGAGATGTGTTCCATCATTGCAATGACTTTCCTCTCATTCCCTCCCAACAGCACTGGACTTGCCTTTAAGATCCCCAGTTGGGAACAACTTCAACCAGGGGGCGGTACTGGGGGATGGGATGGAAGCCAGATTCTGCCCTCCAAAATCTGGCCCGAGCGATAGAAGGCATCTTTGGCCTCAAGAAGTGTAATACAAAGAAAATCCTAATTGCTACAGCTAAGTAATTAGAAGATCCAACCTATAAATCATAGTGCAGCAACCCCTTTAATTATGTGCACAATTAAGTAGGTGACTAACACACACGCTTCCTAGATGAGCATATTTAATGTCCTGTAATGGCAACAAGTTTCAAGCTGATTTATCTTTATTTTGTTTGGTCAGATGATTTTTTTCTGCATTTTAATGTGTTTTGTGGTTACATATTTGCTGTGAACAAACAATGCTTTTCCCAGGTAGTGTGCTGTAAAGGGCTGGCTGCGTGATTTGTTTACTATTCCTGCAAGCCTCTCAGAAATCAAACAACATTATGTACTTCTTTTTAAGTAGCAGCACTAAAATCTTAAACAGTCTCCTCCGAGCCCTCCCTTCTCTGCCAGTATGTACACATACGACAAAATATTTGAGAAATTATCCATTTTCCAGAGTGTCATTTTGACACCTAGATGTAAGGTTTTGCTATGACACTTCAATAGTGACACAATCAGAGGCATCTCCTAACTCTGAGCAAGTGCCTTTGTTCCCAAAAGCTGAAACTCCCGCTGGTAATGAGATATCAAGGCACGCACATCAGACACACCAGTGACATTTAAAATTGGAATATTAGTAATCTTATGACAGAACCATTTCGCCATATGCTGTAAAAGCTTCTGTGTAGTTAGATTCAGTGGCACGGTAGCAAGATGCTAGGCTTGGGAATCATATAGGCTGAGGTTCGAGTTCCAGTTCTTGCTTTTAGTAGCTGTGCTGCCTGAGCTAAGTTGTTTAACTTCATTAGAACTAAATTCAGGTAAAACAGAGGAAGCACTCTTTCTTTGCAGAGTGGCTCTGAAGATCAGAGACACTGCAGTATGTGTTTTCCAGCCTAATGCCTTAGGTATAGCAGGCACTCGATAAACGCTATTGCTATTGTAATCCAAATAATTCCAGGTTTTACTGCTCAGTGTCCAAAAGAAGCACAAATGATTCCAGCAGCCTGATGATTTTTGGGGCCCTTTCTTGAAAGGGCAGCAGGGAGAGGATTGCATTCACACATGACCAAACAACGATAGCATCTTTTTTATTCATCTTTCTCTCTAACGTGCCCAAATCATTTCTCCTTTTTTGCCCTAAACTCTGGCTCCTAGGCCATCCTCACTGACTGTCTGCTCCCTGAGGCTGCGCTGGCCCCTTACCTAGTGCGTCCATTTCTCCTTGCACTTGCTTCATCCCCCTTCCTCTCTGCTGCATTACCCCAGAATCAGACTTGGGTAGGCACAATTGCCTACCCAAGTCAGATTGCCATGCACCAGGGCAGCCTCACCTTTAGGAAAAGCAGGCAGACTAAGACATCCTCTGCACTGCTAAGCACTCTGTCCATGAAGCATTAGCATGACAGACCCTGTTTGACAGACACTTTTGAAAAAGCAGGTCAGGATATTGGAGTTCATGCTTTTTTTGTTTTCGAGTGATTGGAAAGAATGGGAAAAGAGCTAGAGGAGATGGTGAGAGATGCCACGCTAGGTGATCCCTTAAGGGTTAGGGGGTGGTAAAGGATCCGAGAGCACAAAGGAATATGATAAACTTATTAATAGCAAGTAGCCAGCCTGTGTGTGGTGTCTATCACTTCTACACACTTTAATGTGTATTGATCTGTTCTCACAACAGTCTTGGGAAGTGAGATCATTAGTGCTCCCGTTCTACAGGTGAGTTAACTGAGGTCTCAGGAGCTTGTTTGAGGTCTAAAAGCCAGAGCTTAAATGTAAGTAGCCTGGCCCTTGACCTTCTTCTCTTACCCCAGTGTTTCTCAGCTACCTGGTCACAGGGAGAAGGACTCAGGAACTGCTTCAGAACTTCAGATTGATCCACACTGGACAAAGCCTTTCAGAAGAAAAAGATGGAGGTCCTGGGTTTTATGACTATTCCCTGGAGCCCCAAACCATGTCATACCATGACAGGTCCTTCACAAACACCAGGGACAGACAGACAGATAGGCAGACAGACAGACAAAATGTCAAGCAAGAAGGATGTGAGTTTCAGCACAGAAGGAGGATTTTCCCACTGACAGATTTTCTACTGGATGGGCCAATGTTAAATCTTTGCATTACAAAATAGCCAGCTATCCAGAAAGACAAGCTCTCTTCATAGTAAGGGATGAGTAGCAGTTACTGTTTTGTTTTTCCTTTAAAAATTGTGCCCTGGAAGCCTGTGGGCTATATCTTAAGACTTACATGGATGTCCCAACATTGAAGGATGTGGTAGGAGCATTGGGAGCCTTCTTTGGTGGAGGGACAAATCCCCCCCAGCTGGACACTGCAGGTGAAAATGTCACAATGTGCAAATCCATTCGCTTGGTTTTTGTTTTAAGAGTGTGTAGAAGGATGGGAGGACTTTTCAAGGTTCTGGCTTAAGGCTGCAGTTTAAAGAAATGCCACTGAAACTCAGTGACATTAACTCTGGGCCAGCTGTACCCCCAGGGAACCTCTTTGCCCCATGGAGATTGGAATTGTCACTGTGTTTCTTGGTGGCACTTGAAATAAAAGCCAAGGAATCATTGCAGAAGGTCCATTTTTCAAAAGATTTTCTAACGCGGTTTTTCATACCCAGTGCTAGGATCTGGATTAGCATCCAAAATGCAGGTTATTTCTTTATGCCTGGCTCTGATTCTGAATCTATCGAGGGCCACTCGTCCTATTTAGTGCTGGGTATTTCACAGGCGGTAAACAGCATCTGGGCATCCTTCACCTCCTTTGATGTTTAGCGCAATTTACAATGAAAGCTTTGGGAGACGTTTAAAATCGTGCAAGGTCCCAAATCATTAAAGGAATGTGGTGCTAGACTTAAAAAATGATAATTGAATGCATTCAACAATAAAGCTGCTGAATCTTAGTGGCCTGTTTGCTAGAGGCTCTTTAGGTGAAACTGAACTAGATTAAAAAAGAAGAAAAGAACACTGAAGACCTACTCCAATGAGAAATTATTGCTATACAAATTAAACATGGAGTGAGACAGGTAAAAAGAAAAACAGATTATCTAATGACAGAAACATACTAAATGATCAGATGATAGTCATTCCAGACACTTTTGCAGTGTGTAACTCACCTCTGTCTCCTTCCTTTCTGGGCCCCCATCACAATGTTTGGACCATATTTTCACCACCCCTCATCGATAGAGCGGACTCCAGCCTTCACAGGGATAGTCTCAACTAATGTCTGTTAACCTAATGTACACTAAAAATAGTTACTTTGAGAAACTTCTAGAATATATAAAAGCACACGGAATAGAATAATAAGAGTTCCATGTACTGCTGTTTCCTCCCTTGTATTACTTTTAAAGAAATCCCAGGTATCATAATTAGAAAAGACAAGAACAGTTTTTAAAAACCACTTTTTTTTTGTTTTTGTTTTTGTTTTTGAGGCAGGATCTCTTTGTATAGTTCAGGCTGCCACTGAACTCACTTTGTAGCACAAGCTGGCCTCGAATTTGCGGTGATCATCCTGCCTCAGCCTTCTGAGTGCTGGCATTACAGGCATGTGCCACCACACCTGGATAAAAATACATATCTTTAATACTATTTTTACACCCAAAATAATGAATTTCTTAGCGTAAACAAATATCAGGTAAATGTTAACATTTCCATTTTCCTCATATAAGTGTGTTATTTTTTTCTCTAGCTTTTTTTGGTTTTGATTTTTGTTTCTAATAACACAAATTGGTATCTGTTACATCTCTTCATTTTTAGACTCCCACTCCATCTTTTTTTCTTTCAGTTTATTATTTTTGAATTTTTATTAATTCAGGAATTCATGTATATTGGATGTATTTTAATTAATCATTGTCATTCTGTGTACTGGTGCTCAAATTAGCCCAGGGTTTGCCAGCTGGGAACTTGTCACTGGCCATTAAGTTCCTTGACAAGATCCCCACACTCTTTGGTCACTTCTTTGCTTCTAACACATCGAGACAGTTCAGGCTCATCTTGGATGCCTCCTGCAGCCAACGTTTGCACCACAAGGCCCTCTTTTTCTTTTAGTTAATGAAATATTTAGAAAACACAATGCTTTCAAATTGCTCATGCCAACTGTTGGGCATCATTTCCAGGCCTTTTCTGTGGATGTGCTAAGAAGAATTTAAAGTAAAACGTGTCTTTTATTCATACTGATATTTTAAATTCAAGGTCAAAGACCACAAGATTTTTATTTAAAATTTAAACCTTCCATTTGTGACTCCATTTCCTCACAGCATCAATCACCAGTCTTTACGTCTATGTCTCTGCCGCCATTTTGATCACATAGAATTTATCATCTGAAAGATTCCTCAGGAAGAGCACAACGCAAAAGGATTGAGTTCTTCTGTCATCATAATAGTTTATATTTAGTATTTATATTTTAGTATAAATTCAACTGGTTATATAACATAAAATTTTTTTAAATCTGAAAGATAGTTAATATTTTTGGCATAGAGCTTTATTATTCAGCAATCTAATGGTAACCTATAGTTTTTCTAAGTGACTTAGGCTTTTTTGTATGAAACCCCAAAAGACTTTTTTTTAAACCAGTGAATTATTAAGACTACATTTCAGTGTTGGTCTTTCTGAGTGAACCTCTTTCCTTCCCTCCTTTCCTTTCTTCCTTCCTTTCTTTTTTCTTTTTTTTTTTCTTTGCTCTGATTTGGTTTCTGTGTTTGATATGGGAAGACTCCTCTTATACATATGTTAGCTTTTTTTTTTTTTTTTTTTTTTTTTTTTTTTTTTTTTTTTTTTTTTTTTTTTTTTTTTTTATTTTTTTTTTTTTTTTTTTTTTTTTTTGGTTTGGCTCACCTTCAGTGCCATTATATCTCTTTATTTCTTGTAATTAATTTTTTTTGTCTTTTTGCCTCTATTCTAGTAGGGCATTAAGTGTTGTGTTTATTCTCTGATGAGTTTCTTACATTTTGGTCTTCATTTATGAAGTGATTTATTATTTTATTTCTAAATTATTCCCAACATCTATAATCTCATTTCTAAATTTAAAAAAATTACCCATCATTTTCTTTCATGTTTTGCATACTTCTTCTTCTTCTTCTTGTTTTTTTTTTCTCCTTTTTTGCATCACCGGGGATCAAACTCACAACCTTGCACCTGCCAGACAGGCGCTTAAGCCACTGAGCCAAACTCCCGGCCTTTGTTTAGGATACTTCTGCGTCATTTAAAAAATTTCTTTCAGTTCAGTTTGAAATGTGAGTTGCATTTCTTTTCACTTTTGCGGGCACATTTTTGTGATCTACTACTTACTTTCCTTTTAGAAATATTAACTTCATATAGAATTCAGCTGAAATCCTATTGTGTTGGTTATTATTCTCTCAAAGTAGTTTTTTTTTTAAACTTTTAGATGGAATGGGGAGGGTTAAAAGCATTTTTTGTTTGTTGTTTGCTTTGTTTTGTTTTTCTGCTTTAATGACTCTAGAGCTCCCTCTTTTGCTTTTCCAAAACATGATTAAGTTTCATACTTCTGAGAACTTATCTGGATCTTGTTTTTTCTTTGCTATCCCTTCCTATTCTGGATTGTACTTCCAACAATTCTCCTTTGTGAGGGGATGTGTTCGGTATGGAAATTTTGCTTTGTCTGTCATGAGAGTTTATAGAGCCCAGACTGCTACATCTTCCAGGTACTTCTTACCTGCTCTTGCCTTCTCCTGAGTATTGGAAGTACAAATCTCTTTCATCCTTAATTGCCATTTTCAAACTGATCTACCACATTTCCAGTGTGTACTTACTTTAGGATCATCCTGTTTTTAACTCCACTTAATGGTCCATAGCTTCCTTCTATGCAGAAACTACATAGATCTTGCAGCTCTGGAAGATTTAATTGCTTTTGGAGTCTGTGGGAACACCTGTCACTTAGTTTGGTAAATGCTATTCCTGGGTTTAGATCTTGCTGCCTAGTTACTTGGCCATTTGTGTAAGGGAGATTGGGAAAATTAAAAACTACACTGCATATTCACAGGCTCCTCTCCAAGTATAATTCTTCATAGCAGCCCTTTTACTCTCACAAGTAAAGACTGGATGACAAATGACGTCCACCTTGCTTATTCTCAATGACCGAAAGATTTTCTAACTCACTCAAACCTGATCTGAATTTATATGACAGCGAAATTTGACCTGGCATGAACTGAATCTGTTTATAATTTTTATTTGTCTCATTTGTTATGAATACTCATATTTTTTTCCTACAGAAATGTTCCTGCTTTTAGTTTTATCATGTGATTTCAGATCCAGTGGTGATGTTCCATAATATATAGTATATGAAACACATTACCATTGTAAAATAGGAAAAGCTGCAAAAAATGAAACACATTTTGATCCAAAAATTTCAGATAAGAAACTGCAGACTTGTAAAAGACTTCATCCCTATCCCAATCAAAAATCATATAGGTGGAGATATTTGTCCTAGGCCAGTTGACCAGATGTTTTGTCCCTAGAATTAGGAATAGGAACTCTGGGCTGCTGGTGGGGATTGTGTAGTGCTGAATGGGACCATCGAGTCACCTGGGGCAGCGGTGGCTAACCCACGTGTGCAGAGACAGCAAATGCTAGCTGGAGTCTGACAGAGGTGCATGAAGCAGGAATGAAAAGGCCGACTGTGAAGAGAGATTACAGGAAGAGGGTGCACATTGTTCATGATGGCTTTCTAGTTCATGATTTTAAGCATCCATGAGTCCCTCCCTTCCTAAAGTTCTTTGAGACATTCCCCTGTCCTTCCAATAAAACTCAATGTATTGCTTTCACTTGTTGGAATGATTTTTTTTTACTACTTACAATGGTGTGTGTGTGTGTGTGTGTGTGTGTGTCCTTTAATAAGACACATGTGGGTCTGAATCTTCTCCCCAGTGTCATCTTCATTAAGGGTCTCATTGGATCTCAACACAAAGTGTCAAGAAGTCAAAGTCTAACCACTCTTCCATTCACTCATTTGTTCACCAGAGAAATTCCTAGCCACCATCCAGGGCTGTAGCAGAATTATTGCAGAGAAATGGAATGGAACAAACTGAAAGACATGGTCCTCACCTTTCTGATAGCATCAATCAGTTGAGGGTTCTTTGCCTTGAAGTTAGTGGCTCTGGGTTTTGAGTGCCAGTGGCTTTCAGCTCTTAATGCCATAGTCCGAGTCTGGAGCACCAGAGCCTCTTGGCTCTCAGTGTTGCAGCCTTCACTGGTTTCTACTATCAGCTTCTTAGCAGCTGAAGCTTGTAACCCCCTTGACAGCTTTCTGGAGTCCTCCCAGCAGCATTTGCGGCCAAGCTTTTGCCAACTTTTGGCCTTGACCTTCTGCCTGCTCCTCCTTTGCTGCCAGTCTCGGGCTTGGGCCGCTGGCCTTATGTTTCCTGGGGGCCTAGAGCCTTAGATTTCAGTCTATTCCACTGCAGGTCTCCAGAACTCTTCAGTCTTAATAACCCTTTGTGTTACCGGTGCCTTTCATTAGCCCGCTTAGCCCACTGTACCAGAAACGAGAATCAGAGTAGGGAGTAACATCACCTATGCTGCGGTACTGATTTTGGGGTCTGCTGGAGGGAGCCCCCCTTGGCTGACCCAAGGAATATGAAGGAGCACTGCTTATGCAGTGGAGCACACATACACAGTCTCCTGTATCGCCCAGAACTATCCAGGCCCTTTCAGTATATAGTCAGAAGGGTGCAGGCTCATCTGGAAGTTATACAGCAGGCATCAGGAGCGGGCACAGGGCCGGGGCTGGGGAGAGGTCCGTGTCCGAAGCCTGTTGCAGCCAGGGCCAACGTCTCCCAGAGAGGCAGTAGGGGCTAGGACAGCTTCAGCTGCTATTGAGAAAGCTTTGTGGAATTTCTAGAGAAGTGGCTCTTTGATTAAAAGTCTCTGGGCTTCTGCAAAAATACCAGCACTGAAAGTCATGGCTGCTGCAGCTTTTGCGCAGTCTCTAGGAGGGACCGTAGTGTTGCTCATGACCCATTGACCTGCAGGGACTTCAGGGATATTGACAGTGGGGCCTGATCCCTCCCTGATCATTGCCATTACTCAGAAGGTTTTGGTAGCTCCTTAGTGAGATAGCAAGCAGCAGTGCCCGGACTGGGGAATGGGCGAGACAGCCACCAGTCAGGTCCTGCCCTTTTATGGCTGGTAAGGAGAAAAAGGAAGGGTTGGGCCTCCTTCTCTCTCAGTCAAGTCAACTAAGAATTCAGTCAGTGGTATCTTTTGGGCTTCCCTGCCTCTGTCAGATACCTTCCTGGAAGGCAGATGTAAGTATTTAAAAATAGTCCGAAGGGCAGCTGCAGAAATGAGACGAGAGCCTGACCAGGATAATCTGAGGAAAAGTGCAAAAAGCCTTTAGATATGGAACAACTTGTAATTCAGCCAACTAATCCTGAAACCTCCACAGGGCAGACACTGTCCTGAGGCAAAACAGCAAACCCCTGGTCTTCACAGAGATCCCATTGTTCCTGTGGGGAAACAGAAGCCAAAGGAGTGGTCAGATGGACCTGAGTTATAGAGAAGAAGGAATCGGGGAAGGGGAAGGCAGAGTATGTTTGGAGTAAGGGTTGTGGTTTTTAAGTACATTGCCAGTGTCGCTGTGTCACCATGAAGATGATAGCTGAGCAAGTCCCAGAGGTGGGGATGGCACAATCTGGGCACGTATCTGGGAAGCACCCAGCAAGGGACAGCAAGGCCAAGGCAGGGCCTGGCAGCAGCCTGTTGCTGTGGAGAGAGTCACAGCACGTCAGTGGGGCTGGGACGAGTGGCCAGGGCACAGGAGTGCAGGCTGAGGTGCAGCAGGTAATGGTGAGGGAGGGCTCAGGTAACAGGTGTCCTGGGCCACTGTGAGGACTTGGACCTTTAATCCAAATGAGGTGAAAGGTGCCTGGAGAGTTGTGAGCCCAGGGTGCTGTGTCCACTCAGGCTGCCCTGTGGACAGTGGGTGGTAGGTGTTGACCAGAAGTAGGGAGCTTCTGTGGTCACCTCAGGGAGGGCTGGTGGCTGGGTCCTGAGAACAGGAGGGAGGTGGGGTTCTGGGTTCAAGACCCTATGCCTACCTCTTACTCCCCCACAGTCAGATATGCCCAACTCTCCAAGAAGTTTTAACAGTGTGCTATTTTTATGATAATTATGTGCTACAGGTTTATAGGCGTCCCATGTTTGATGTAGCAATTTCTCAAATAATGACACCATTTCACACCTTTCATCTTAAGGTTTTGAAGAGGATGACACATTTTCTGCTCTGAGGAAGCCAATTAATTAACCTGATTCCACCCTTTCCCCAGAGCAAGCTGTTACTGCGCCTGTTTCAGAGCTGGTTAAACTGAGGCCCTGTGCTACACCGTGGAGCCCCCTTAGCTCTCCGTTCTTCCCTCTGTGCTTCATAAGCAAAGTTTAATTTCAGAATAACACCATCTAAGCTTGTTGGAGCTTTTGGAACTTACATGCAGATAGACAAATGGAAATTATTCATTCTGGAATCTTCATGGTGGGGGTAACAAGTATAAATTCTAAACAGAAATTTAAGCTGTCTTTCCAGTGAAGTTCAGGAAGGAAGATTCTAGAATCTCTGCGCAGTGGAGCTTCTTCTCACTTCCATTTAACATAAGCAAATTTGAACTCGATGTTTGGAAAGAAAAAGCAGAAGAGAGGAAGCCGGCAGAGGGGTTCCTGTGAAAGAGAAGTGTTTGGCTGGCACCACTCATACACAGGCATCTGCCAGAGTGGTGTGGCACCCTCAGCAGGTCCCAGGCACAGTTTTGTACTTCTTGCTCCCTCCGCTCTGAGTCTTGGTTCAAAGGATATGTATTTTGGAGTCCCAGCTCAAAGCAACTACTTCATCTGGTGCTTATCCTAAGAAGTAGCAATTAGTTCCTATGCTGGGGGGAGGTGCTTGTGGTCAATGGTCTCCAAAGTTCTAGTAGACTGAGGCTCATGTAGGCCTGGACTTTCTGGGTCACTTGAAGTATTTTCAAGAATAATCTGGCTGCACACTATGAGCCCTTCTTGTCCCTATTGTCTGCTGTGGGGTCTCCAGCTGAGGATCTAGAGCCTTTCCAGTGGACCCTAGCAGCATGGATGCTCCAGAACTGTGGCCCTTTGGAGATGGTGTGCACACATCAAGTGGACCCGGTCACTTTTCTTTCCCAAAGTCACAGTCATATGTAGCTGTGTGGGCTGACACACCTCTGGAGTCTTAGGAACACAGGTTAGTCAAGAATTCTTTGGAATCAGGGCAGATTTAATAAGCTTTCTTTGCTTATAGTAAGCAGCTGCTTCTAGCCCCTAGCTGCTCCTCTGCTTTCTGTGGGGAGGGGGAAATAAGGCACAACCAGTCACATCATCATATGTGTCTTTTCCGATTGATCTTGGTTTCAGCAACAGGCCAGCTGGCTGTTGAGGGCAAAATGAAGAGCTCGGGGCACATTGCCTGTGTTGGTCTCAATCTACCAGTCTGCCAAGGGCTCAGGAGGGGCAGCATCTGCCTCCATGGCTGTCATGGGCATTCAGGCTCTTGGATAACAGGATGAAGGGCAAAAGCTGAATTTTCTTGTGCCAAGAAAAGGGAGCGTATCAGAGCCAAGAAGATCAAACCAATGCTGCAGAGGGTAGCTAAATGGTACCTATTAACCTCTGTCAGTGCTGGAGTCCTAGAATGGGGCTTTTGCCAGGAACCATCCCTGAATAGAAGCAAGGTTTTCCTGGCTCAGAATGACTGCAGGATGGGGGCATGGGAATTTACAGAAAATGAAGCTAAGCTGTTCCATCCCCAATCTGTGAGGATGAACCCCAGGGTTGGAATCAAGCATTTTGTAGGTTGATGGAATGGAGGTCCAGACCTCGGTGCATGGAAGGAGAGGACAAAGGGAGTTCCTCCTTACTGTGGTCCCGTGGCTGGCCAGCCCCCGCTTCAGATGGGAAGCGTGAGTATTGTTAGGGCCAGGAGCTGGCCCATGTGAGTGTCTGTCTTCCGAGGTGTGCTTCCCTGTTTCCTGTTCCTGGCATCTGGGGGACCTGAAGTCTCCTATTGCTGCTCACATTTGTTGGCTCTGTTCTTCACCCTGGCAAGAAAACAAAACTTGCCACATGTTAAATGATGAATCTCTTGAAACTAGGATCCCATGTGCTTCGCTAGAGGAGAGGCTGGAGGCATAGATCATCTGAAGGTCTTGTAAGAGAGCATATAAGCAATCCCCCAAAACTATTCTGGAAGACATTTCTCCTCCTTGATCTATGATAGGTTGGCTAGCCTGGCTTAGCTTAGCAAAAGTCGCCTTTTCCCCAGCTAGTAGAACTGGACTAAAAAAAATTTGGGTGTTCACTGCAGCCAGTCAAATAAGTAGAAATACTACACTATTTTATGAAGCAGCTATTAACAAAAGCCATTGATTGCAAAGCAAACAGCCCTAAAATGAGGTCACGCACCCATGCAAGGATCACTGCAGATTAGCAGGCTCCTACTGTCCGAACAACTCACTGTTTAGGAGAGTTGCTGCTTCTGACTCTGTATTATTTGCCACCCCCACCCCTAGCCCCACCCCCAATCCTTTAAATGTTTCTAGCCATTTAATATTAAGGGAATCTGGTAACTTTTGATAGCCAGTGTCAATTTTGTTTTAGTCAAACATGGCGGGTCAGAAGAATCCTAGGCTTGGATTGGGTGCAATCCCATGCCACCCTACCTCTCCAACAGAGAAATAAAGTGGGAGTTTATTTTTAGAAAATCTTTCTTCAAGGAAATCTAATAAACTGATTTTTGAGCAAATGTGTTTTATAACAGTGCTTTTAACTGAAGGTGATAACCCTGAGTAATTGGGACAAACACGGACAAAATAAGTGAAATAGAAGAGAGGAGAGAGGGTCACAGTGCATCGTGTACAGTAAAGATGAGAATTCCTTCCTGAAACAGTGTCCTACTTGCATGTACTAGAGTAACTGGATAATGGCACAAAATGTATTGCTTATGCTGATTCATGGTCAAGAAAGCTTGAAAATCATTGTTCATGAGTCAAGAGGCCCTGAGGTTTAGTCCCATTTTACTTTTTTGGGCCTCAGTTTACCATCTATGAAATGAAATAATTGCCTACAAAGCATCCTAAAATCCAATGATTAAGTTAAATCCACTTCCCATTCAAATTAATTTCAGCATTCAACGATTACTGATAAAAAATTCCTATGTGCAGTTAACCTTATCTTCTGGGCTTTGGAAAGACATACTTACCCATACAGCTCTGAAGTGTATAGACAAAGCCAGGAGATAGAAGCTACTTTCATAAGCCAGCTTGGCCCAAGTACAATTTCTTTGGGTTTCTAATAGAAGTTTTGTATTAGATTTCTGTGGTTACACTACAATTATATTTTGGTTATATTTGAAATAACAAATACATTCGCTTTTGGATGGTGAAAGCTATGTGGGTGGGGAGGGGAAACTAATTGCTCAGAAGATGCTAACTTTGTTAATCTGGAAATGACTTCCAGGTAAGTTTGAGCCTTGGGCCTCTCAGAGTTCTTGCTTTGTGTTGCAACTCCTTCAATGCCAGAGAAGCACTGCCAGAAGAGCAACGGAGGGGACCAAGAATAAGCCAGGCCTCTGGGTGGAGAGCGATTGAGAATTTCATGTTTCTAGGCCAAGATTCTTTCAAAACAGTCTTTTAAACTATTGATTCCTTCACTCACAGAGTCAAAGAAGCATAATTCACAGGCATTGCCTGTTATTGCTTGGACTTCATTGTGTTTGTGGGGTATGATCTTCCAAACGGGCATCTCCCTAGATGGAAACCAAAACATCTCAGGCTCAGCCAGAAGACTAAAATGTGTAACATTAAGAAGGAGTTCTGCTGCATAGCTAATGTGTGGGCTCCAGAAATGAAAGTGAGTTCAGATTCAAAAACCTCAGGTCCGAACTGAAACTTGAGGCCTGCCATGAGGAAGCAGCATGTGCCCGTGGCCATCGTCCGTGTCCATTGTCCCTTCATTCCACCAGTGAATTCCATAGCTGCCAAAATATCAGAACAGGAAGGAAGTCTGCTAACCATCTCTCTCAGCACCTTTATTTTCAAGGGAGGAAAACGAGGCTTTCGCTTCCAGCTACCCTTTCGATGGATGAATGCAGCAAATGCTTCGGTCTCGACATAAATTTAAAGGAAATTGTTTTGCTCTTGAAGATTGCGTATTAGTAATTGATTGGTTCACTGTGACAGGAGCTTTGCTTCATGTTGGCTTTTACAATTTTGAATTTCAGTATTTGCGGACACAGTGCCTACCCTTGCCATAGAAAAGTCTGGCATTTCTATGAATGACCCAGGACCCTAAAGGCTGAATGCCTGAAATGCCTTGACATGTACAAGAAAAGTTGGGGAGCCCTTTATTAGCTTTGATTTTGACCTCATTCTCATAAATTATGCAAAATGTGTCATTTATAGGAACAGCCCAGAAGAGCAGTTGCCAGTTGTAATATAAAAAATGATACCACAGAAACTGAGACCTGGTTGTGGCAGATACCCTGTCAAAGGAATGATTTATAATCTGGAAATACAAGCAGTGAGAGAGGCCCACCAGCTAGGCCTGTATCATCTAAAGCAATCAAATCCCGCAAAAATAAAGCAATTTTGTATTACCATTTCCAAGTGCTCCCCACAATAAGGACTCTTGTATGCCCAAGTTTAATATTCAGAGCAGAAACCACAAACTCCGGCAGCCGCTCCTGGTCAAGATAGTTAATCACAGTTCCCAGGCAAAGGCAGGCTGTCATAGCATTGCTCCGAGCAGCTGGGGATTTGCCTATGTGTCAGCTTCCCTCTTTCTGAGAACTAGAAAACGATGGTGGGTCAGACATCCATTTGCTGTATATATTGATATAATTTCACCAGAATTTATGATGTGGGAATTATTGCACAGGCAAGAAATGTAATCTAACCTTCATCTCGCACAATGCAGAAAAGATATTATGTTTTTGAGAAAAATATACTGACTTGTTGAATCAGACTATGCACATGCCATCCTAATGGGTTTCAATATTTCCTTGGATGAGTCATTGCTATTTGCATCATGTGTATTAAACTGGCATGTAGATAGATGCGTTTACAAATAATGAAGAATTCTAAAGCTATTGCTGCTTTCATTTTCTCAAGTTCTGGCATGTGTGTTCATTCTGGTAAATTTTAAACATCTGTGTATTTGTAATAGCTTATCCTAATTCCTCTAGCTAATATTTAGACTCTTAATATCTAAATATTGCAATAACATATATGATTCTCTTTCATCCTTATGAAGAGTTCACGGGGCCCCAGCTGTCAAGTGAAGTAAATACTACCAGTCTTTTGCTCAAGTCCTTCTGGGGAAATTTTGGAGATGACCACCATAGCGACTCTGTACTCTTCTACTGTTTGACCCTTGAAATCATGTCATCACATATCTTTATGACTTATATAGTTTCCTTTCAACTGGAATCTGAATATGAAAGATACCTTAGAGGGGGTCAGGGATATAGCTCACAAGCTCCTGCCTGGCAAGTGCAAGGTCCTGAGTTCGATTCCTGGTATCAAAAAAAATCTTAAAGTTAGGGGTTATTTTTTCTTTCTTTTTTTTTATTTAAGAGAAAGTGGACACAGAAGAGAGAAACAAAAAGCAAAAAAGACAAACAAACAACAACAACATGTCTGATACGATAACATTATAGGTTTACACAATGAGATGGTTGAAACTTGGCAGTAGTTGCAATATTGCATATCGTTATCTTCAAAGGGTTTGTTCAGATTAACAGATATAGACATGTAAAATTGATCTAATCATGAGTATTAACTATTCTTTTTCAATAGCTAATGTATTTAGTAATATAGTCATTTTAACTGTCCTATGTATACCTATTTATAAATTTATGTCTTTTTCCTTTTCCCTTCCTTCCTCCTTTCCCCTTAGAATACCTCTTGAAAGTTAGGGTTTTTAAGATAGCATTTAATTGTTTCATCTAGAACCAAACGTTCATTGACTCAAAAGTTAATTTTATGTATTTAAAGAAAGAAATGCCAACTTCAAAATGCGGGGCAGTCTTTACAGAAGTAGTTTTGTAATATTTTTTGATTTCTGCTAATGACATGACTATAGAGCCCAACAAGCAGAGTTCATCCAGCAACCAAAAATCATTGTGACGATCATTCTATAATGGCTCTGTTGTATAGCAAATACATTGTAGAGTTAACAGGTACATGACTTAAAGCTTAGTTTTTGAAAATACGCACCTGAAAGAATCTATATTTTATCTAAATGAGGAAAAACCCATGTATGGAATCTCCAAATATTCTGTATTTTTTATTTCACACCTATCAGTGTTGGCAATAACACAATACCACAGACTAAGTGGTTTATAAAGAAATATGGTTTATTTTATCTTACAGGTCTGATGATCCAAGGTTGGGAGGCTGCATCTGGTGATGACAGGTTTCTGAGGTGGCACACGGCATGAGACAGGGAGCAAATGTGTCTCCTGGTCCCTCTCCCTCCCTTCTTATGAAGCTGCTGGAATTCAGTCTTAGGGGTCTAATGTGAGGAGCATATCTAACCCTAATCATCTTCCAAAGGGCCAGCTCTAACTACTATAGTTGTATTAAGTTTATGTCCTCTTCATACCTAACAGTGGCGATTAGCCTACCGCATGAATCTTCAGTGGGGACAAACCACATTCAAGCCATAGCATGTCACATATCTCTGTCCTGTCTTCACTCTGACACACACACACTTACACACACCCAGACGTCATTATTTTTATTGCCACTTTGCAAATTAGGAAATGAGTGTTCAGAAAGGCTAAATGCCTTGCTCAACGAGGGACACACCAGCACTTGAACCAGGGTGTGTTAAATCGCAGAGTTTGGGTTGCTTGAGTGCTTCCTGAAGCTGCTTCTTTCAGAGGCCAGGGTAGGGTTCCTTTAAAGTGTTTTTTGGCCACCTAAAAGGTATTTCCATTGTAGAAGTCTTTCATGAACCACAGTCGAAAGTCTCCAACTGTGAGCAAGCTTCAGGAAGTTATCTGTTTCCTTGAGGAAAGAGGAATAGGATCAGAAGCAGTTGAATGGCCCTACCCTCTTTTTGCTTTCCTTGGAGAGGAATACAGTGGCTAATGTAGCAGCCCTTTCATAACCATGAAGGAGTAACTGAGCATTTCAGGTGTGTTGTCTTGACATCACTAAGTGGCTAAACACATGCCCACAGTTTCTTACCTACAAATACCTTGTTATCTAAGAAAAACAAACTCCTGTGTCATATGTGTTAAGTAGGACTTTTTCAACAAATGTCCCCTAAGCACACCCACCACCAACCATGTAAAATATTCATTCAGAGCTTTGTTTCACACAAGGAAGAAAAAGCAAGTGTTTTCTTGCCCTTGAGTATCTAGAAGATAGAGTTGGTGTGGGGGCAGACAGGATCAGACCTATCAGAAACTGTATGTGGTATATTCATAACTTCAGGTGACACTTGACACAGTTGTGAAAGTCTCAGGAAGGGGAAAAACTCAACAACATGCAGCATCACCTCGTAATCTTACTCACTAAATCCATTCTTACCTTTTGAGAGGCTTCCTGACCACCAAATTATAATAATGTGTTTGAATAAAATTGCAGATTGGTACCGGCTTGTGGGATTTAACTTTCACTATCCCCTTCACCAGTCTTGTCCACTCTTATTTCCATCCTGGTTGCTCCATTATGATAGGGTTGCCTGATTAGTGAACAGAAATACAAGATTCCAAGTTACAATTGAATTTCAGATAAAAAACAAAAAATTTTAAATGTAAGCTCTCTTCTGAGTGCTGCTCCATCAGGAAATTTCTCCACCTATACCCATTAAAACCTTCTCTAGCACAGATAGTTCTTACTAGTACAGAGGCACAAAGTCAGTTTCTTCTCTGTCCATGAAGATAGTATAGCTTTCTTTCCACTTCGATGATGAAGTGTAGTTCATCCATTAATTTAATGAACAAATAATATGCCAGCTATTGCAAGAAAAAATGAATAAGACATGGTGTCTGACTTCAAAGAGTTCCCAATGAGCTGTAGCGATGACCTACAAGTAAAGATTATGTCACAGAACTGTCAGTGCTAACAGACAAAATGGACCATGTATTATGGGACCAGAGAGGGAAGGGGCCCTTTGCAAGTGCCAGGGGTTCAAATGTTGCTCCTCTAGCATGGTTGTTCTTTCTGTCTCCTATTCAATGCCCGTCTTTCCCATGGGTGGGTTTTGCACAATTTCTCATGGATCCATCATCTGTCTTACTGATTCATGGGACCATTTTGACACCTACTCTGGAAATTCCCCAAGAGCAGGCACAGAGCCCTTCATGCTTGCCTGCCTCAGCATCCACAGCACAATGAAGGTTCTCAAAAATATTTATACAGTGAGACTTTGATGTGCTTTTTAAAGCAAGGCTTTTAAAAAATGGAGGAAGTGAAATGATTATGTGGCTTTTTAAGGACTATGGCAGAAGCAAGTTGCTGAGCAACAATTAGAGGTCACGGTTTTGGAATTTATGGTCACTTGTTGAATTGGTAGAGTCAGGCAAGAATAGTGTATGTGTAATTCCCAACTCCATCTAAAGTTGAATATCTTGGGCCATTTCCTGCCAGTTACCTCAAACCAACCTGATATATTGCTGTAAGCATTCCTAAACGACATGATATTTATATTAGTACTTGCAGCATGTAAAGCCTTCTTGCTTCTGCTGTGTGTCATCAGATACCTTTCAGGGTCCCTGCTCCAGTCTCTTCACTGGCCAGTGCCTTTACTTACTCTGTGCACTTAGAGATTCACTTCTGCCTCCTTGCCTGCTCCGTGGGTCTGTTTTTACTTAAGAGCACACAGCAATGGAAATGTAGCTGTTAAATTAGTCTGGCCCTGGTGAAATACATCTACTTCACTTGTAAGATTATTGAAATTTACATTTTCATCACTCTTCAGTGCAGGCAGGCCTTTAACTCCTCTTTGCAAGATAGTTCCAGAACACATCTCAAGAGACCCAATACTCCAATAATGATGTTGGTAATGTTGGGGCAATGTGAAAGGAAGAATTAACTTTATTGCTGTAGTGTACTTTTTAACAATTACATAGGGATAAAAGGTGAGCTCTGGGCTCACAGCAGATCCCACGGGCTAGAAAATCTGACCGCCTCACATTCCTGCAGCTCAAGGCCTGATCAGATTGTGCTGAGCTGTGCTACCTAGATGACGGAGAAAGCAGATGAAAAGGCAGTTCTTGCAGATTTCCTTTAGGGAAATCTGCTCTTCTTACATCAAGATTGCTTGGAAACAATGCTGATGGTCATTACTGCCCCCAAAAGTGATAACTGTTTGTGTTTTGAATTTGTACGATGTCAAATGAGTTAAATGACAAAATGATCCATTGACACAGTTTATACTGCAGAACATCTGGCTTGGATGAAGTCAGTGAGTACATAGCTCATGACCAGGTTTTTCCTGTGAATGACTTGTTCTCACTGTTATCCTAGTATAAGCTTGGTTTTCTACAGTCTACTACAAAGCTTCCCAACCTAGCCCCTGCATCCAGTCACACCTCCATAGCCACGCTACCTGTTAACTCCTGACCATTCCTTTAAAAAGCCTCCTGCAGAAGGAGACAATTGACATCCTGATCCCACAGGAATAACAAGAACTTCTTCCTTTTAAATTTCCCAGTAAATAGTTAACATTATCTGGAATATGAACTACTTTCAGAAGTTTCAGCAATGATGATTTGAAGGGCTAATTTTATAGTGCAGGAACAAACAATTAAAAGCACCTTTTAAAAAAGGTGCAAGACATGACAAAAAGACAACATCTAAAATAAAAAGCCATCAAAGCACCCAGAATATTTCTAAGCATGGCTGGAATTCATATTCAAAGAGATAACTGAAGATGCACAGTTATTAAACATGCTTTCTGATATGGGAGGGGAGGAAGAAAAAGAAAGGAAAGAAAAAAGAGAGGAAATGAAGCTGGAAGAATGAAAGAAAAGAAAGAAAGAAACAAAGAAAGAAAGAAAGAAGGAAAGAAGAAAAAGAAGGAGGAAAGGAAGGAATTAAAAAACAATAAAAAGGAAAACAGCATTACCTGATCATTGGAGGTGATCAGGTAAAAAAAAATATCAGAATTAAGGTACTAAAATGAGATCTACAAGATACCTACTAGACAAACTTAAATTTCCAGCACTCAGGAGGCTGAGGCAAGAGGATTCTTGTGAGTTTGAGACCAGCCTGGGCTACAAAGTGAGCTCAAGATCAGCCTGAACTGCATAGTGAGACCCTGTCTCAAAAAGACAAAAACAAAACAAAACAAAACAACCCCTCCAATTAAGTTACATATGCTCAATATATAGCAAAAATATTCATGAAATTAGAAGATCAAGGATGGATTCAAGGTGAATAATAGGAATTCCTGCAAAGAATATGTATACACATGAGACCGAAAACTGACAAGGCTCATAGGTTGACGTGATATGAGCAGAGACTAACGTCAAAATATAGCCTTATGAAGACTAAAAAGATATTGCTAGTTTACAAGTTAAAAAATTGAGGATATTTGCAAGGGAGAACGGATTGGAGAGGGTTTATGCCCTTCCCCACTCGCATGACCAAAATTAGAATAACATTTCAGGGAGAAAAACCGCTTTTCATTTACAAGGGCAGCTGAGTCATGGTTCATGTAGGAAACATGGAAGGCTTCCAGATGGATAGGAGCTGTGGCTACGCAGAGTCCTGGAGGGTGGGAGGGAATTATCCAGGGAGCAGGGACAGAAGAGAAGGTGCAGAGAGATGGTGGGAAGAAAGGCTGAGTTAAGGCAGTGATTATTTACCCCTAGGGCACTGAGGAACTGCCAGGATGTTTCAGTCAACACAGTGGTAAATACTTTTGTATTTTGTAATAAGGGGAGAGAGGCTCAAAGTTGAGTGAAGACGGGTGGGAGAGGGTGGGAGAGGGATGAGTGAGAATGTTGGTGTAGCTGTTTAGACAAGAAATGGTGGTGAATGAGGGTGTTGGCAATGGGGCTAGAAGGAATCAGTGTGTCAGATATTTAATACACAGGTGGAAGGCTGATGAGGACTAGAGGGGTGTGAAGGTAAAGAGGATATCGATGCTTCTGCTGAGATACCTGGACTAGGGAGTCAAGAAGAAGGAGCAGGTTGGAAGAAACTGGGGGTACCTGGTAGGGATGGCAGAATCAGTAGGCTGAGGCTGACAATATAGATTGGAGAGACTTCAGTGTGAAGAAGATGATGTCATAGAAGTAGATGCAGTTGACCAGAGTGAGTTCATAAAATGAACTGAAACTCAAAGGCATTTTCAGAATAGCTGTTTTGGAACATTTATAATCCATGAACCTTTTTTCATCGAAATGTGATGGAGGATGCTGCAACTATGCATCAATAGCTGGTGAAAATTAAATAAATAATTCATATGAAGGAAAGGGTGGCTTGCTGATCAGTCTAACTAGTTGGAGCTACTAATAAAATAAAAAAATTAAGTAGAGAAAAATAAAGGAGAAAGTAGAAAGATTTCAGAATTTTAGTTTAAATAAATGAAGAAGGGACTGGAAGGATAATGAGTGAATCCCAAATTGATAACAGGCTTTGCCATGGAACACATGACTCAAAGATACTAATGAGTAATGCAGTCCAATATAGCATTAAGAATGATTGTCAAAAATTTTACAACAACTGTTCTCATCTATAGAAGTAATATTTTAGCCTATAGACCGAAGAATAAAAATGAAATCTCTGATCATAAAATAACCCCCATATATGTCAAATAGACACAAAGTAGATTGCTTGCTTTTGTTAAGTGTTAGTGACTGTTTCATTTATAAATTGGAGACCGAGGTTTAGTGAGCCTTAGAGGTTGGATTACTTTCATGATTTTTAGAGCCAATGACCTCGTTTATGGATTTTCTAAGAGCCACACACCATGATAACAAAAGACAAGTCAAGTACAATAGTAATTATTATACTCGTGGACAATTATGACTACCCTAAACACTGAAGAGTATGGCCTGCACATAGTAGAACTCCAAAGGGATGTGTTTCAAACGACTGCATTAATTAATTAATTAGCTAGTTAATTAAAACAGCAAATGTAAATGCTCAATAATTGCTCCTATTAGAAAACTACCAAAATCAATGATAGCAGTCTTTGATTTATGACAGTTTGACTTACCAGCTTTTAACTTTATAATCATGCAAAAGTTCACTCAATGGAAATCAGACTCCAGATTTTGAATTTTGACCTTTTCCTGGGCTAGCCATATGTGGTAGGATGCTCTATTTCTTTTTTTAGCAGCATCGAGCTGCAGCTCTCTGTCAGTCCTGAGATCACAAGGGGACAAAAGGGACACCCAAGAGTGTGCTGCGTGGCTGAGCTAGGGTGTTGCGTAGGTGAGCTGTTAGGCATTTCACTTAGGATGTTTTTAAATTATGATGGGTTTATTGGGAGATATCCCCATTGTAAGTTGAGGAGTGTCTGTATGAAAACCTAAAAAATAGAATAAAAAATATGATTTATGTAAAGAAATCTTTATTGGAAAACAAAGAAGGTGAAAATAGATGAGGCACAAAATACTGTTGCTTTGTTTTATGACCACATATAAGTTAAAACACCCTCACCTGAAATTTCAGAAGTTTATTTTGGAAAAAATAGAAATAGTTCATGACTTTGTTTGCAAAATTAAATGAATGCGACTGTCAAAAACGTTGCTAAAAAACCCCAGCCAGTACAAAATGCAAAAGTATATTATTCGATAACAGCAGTTAAAAAGACAAGACTAGAATGCCAACAAATAAAATAGGTGACTGAAATAGAAAAGAAGTCCATAAATTAAGTAGAAAAATGTAATATGTAATAAAGCACCATAAACAATACAGAAATGAAGAATTATTTAGTAAATGTTGATAGTGAAGAAAATTATTTCTTCTTTTTCCTATGCCAAAAATTTTCTCCATGTGAGAAAAAGATTAAGCTAAAAAGATAAAATCAATAGAAATTGGCCAAAAGTAAAATATTTTGAAGAATGAACACTTTGTAAATATTGAAGCACATGAAAGAATTATGAAGTAATATGAACTGCAAAATACTGTAACTCTACAGAGAAGATAGGAAAAATGAAAATAAATCAGAAAAATTGTATACAAAGGGCAAAACTACAGTATTCTTTATAGTACGTAAAGGTTCTCATCAACTTATTAAGGATAATATTAAGATTTTAATAGATAAATAGACCATTAATAGATAATGAGACCATTTAAGTATGGAGAAATAAATATAATTTGTTCTAAAATGCTTAAATTAGCTACTAAAAATTCAAATGAAAAGTACATTTACTTACGCTAGGTAAAAATTAAATTACATACTACCTATAGCACCTTCTAGCTGCTGATCATGAGATTTTTAGTGTTATTGGTAAACACTGACTGTTGAAATTAGTAGAAGTTAG
Source organism: Dasyprocta punctata (assembly GCA_004363535.1). Lineage (NCBI taxonomy): Eukaryota > Metazoa > Chordata > Mammalia > Rodentia > Dasyproctidae > Dasyprocta > Dasyprocta punctata. The sequence continues at coordinate 29,907 of RJWM01002555.1, read as the reverse complement.
TATAACCTTTTTGAAACAACCTGATAGTATAATTCAGGATCTATGAAGGTTTGCATTCTCTGACACAATACGATCACCCTTAGGAATCAGTGTGAAAGGGGAAATTAGAAACTAAAATATGATATGTGGGAGAATATGTTTATGGAGGTATCATTTGTAGTAGCTAAAAAATAAGTCAAGGAGGAAAAGAAACTAGACAACAACCACTATAGATTATAATTATAAATATTATACAGCAATAAATAAAAGTTTTACTTGATGACATTAAAAAAAGCATGTCACAAAATTATTTAATAGCTATGGTACATCTATATAAACTAAAAGTAGCAGCTCAAAAGAAAGTATGAAGAAATTATGAGTGGCATCATGCTGAAATTGTGGGCAATTTTCCTTGTTAAAGTGTTATGTAATTTTGCGAGGAAAACCATTTTGAACAAAGTATGTTCGTGTGTGCATTCAGGGTAGTGGTTAGTAATTATGTGACCTTGACAGGATTACTGGGGATCTTTAAGCTTCACTTTGCCCATTTGTATAGAGGAGATAATAACAGGATGCGCTTTGTAGGGTTGCTATGAAGGCTAAACGAGGTAATGCATGGAAAATACCAAGGTTCTAATGCCCGGCACTGAGGCAAAGTTCATCAAGGTTATGAAAGTGACACTGATCATGGGAATGATGAGAATGATCTGGTTTTTGTTGCTGCATCTCAGTTCATCTATTGTCATAGGCTCTCCACTGTTCATAGGAAATTGTTCGAATTTCTAATCTGGACCTTGAAAGACTGACATCATTTTGCCCATCCCATCTACCTAATTTCACGTCCTCAGATGTATTTTCAGCTCTGGTCAGGTCAATTTGAGATTATCGTGTACACTTATATAAGCATTCAGTCACTGAACAAGTCTCAAAAAACAGTCATACTTAGGCATGGATTATTTCACCTGCCACAAGTGCACTGATGTTCTAGAGGAGGACACTGACAAGAGAACGTACAGAAGAAAAACATCTCCAGGCTGATGTCCCACTGTTCTGCACTGTTATGGTTGTCTTGATCATTGATGAGAATTGTCTTCACTCTGATTGACTGGCACCTGTACCACACCTGCTGTGAATAATTTCATACCTATGGTTAATATTCGAGTTTGCACAGGAAAACCAGTGTTGCATTCACTCTTTTTGCTTGGTTATCATTATTTTTTAACAATAAAAAATGCAAATGAGTCCTCTTCACCAGTCCAAACTCCTGCCATCCTTTAAAACTCAACCTAAACTTGGTGCTCTGTAAGATGCCTCCTCCCAGGATTCGGTTTCGCTCATGTCTCCTTGCTCTGAATGCTATCTGTTCTACTCAGGTTTCTCAGACTGAATGGGAAGTTCTCAGTGGCAAAAACATGTTGCTATTTGTTGGTTGGTTTTTAATCTTAAGAATTTCTCAGTTTCTACCACAATTCTGGACATAAGACAGATGCACTCTACATATATACTACTGAATCAAAGGAATGTTTTAACTAAGAAAAGACCATTTATTTTTCATACTTCTTGTTTAAGAGAAGGTATCAAAATTGTCCTATCAATAAATTCTAAAGGAGATATTTAGAAACTATCCACCTTATACTCGCTTCTACTAAGAGACCAGTGCCGAGAGCAAAGTGGTGTTTCGGTTCACACCTTTGCCAGAAATAACGACCGATGTACAGTCATGGCTCTCTAGGGGATTTTCTTACAACAAAACCATTTGAAAGTAACCGATGTGTCAGTGACAGTTACATTCTTGGATCTGTCTTGCTTAATTGGAGTGACTTCTTTCTAAATGATACCTTCTCGCCAATACCTAGGCATCCAGATCTGTGGAGGAAACACAAGACGTAAAGATGATAGCTCAGTGCTCAGTGTGTATCGAGAGTATAACTCAGCGAGGCTGTATCCTCACCTTGAAAGTGCCCTGTTATAAAGAAATCAGTCAGCTTTATTCTGGCAATGCCCCAGCTCTGTATTAACTATCCAGATTAATGTCAGATCAAACCCCAGGAATTATTCATGAAGCCCCTCTGTACAATGTAATTGCAGATTTTGGCATCCAGAGTGAAGTCTCATTGTTTTATAGATTAGCTTCTCTTCCTGTACTACGGAAGAGACAATGATCTGAAACAACTTAGTCTAGGGGGAAAAGGAGTTTGTGTATTTCACATGAAAAAGCACTTGTCAAGTGAGAGATGCCAGGTCTCACTTACACCCCGCCTTGGGAGAGGACCTGCAGCCACACTGAGAAGGAGAGGGCTCCAAGACCCATGAATAGTGACTTTCACTGGGGAGCTTTCCCAGGTGAATGCAACTGTTCTTTATCTATGTTTAAGCATTAGTCTTACCAAACCATAGCTGTGCTAATCCCAACTGCAACACGACTAAATGTAATATATGTGTGTGGATGAAGAAACCTGGCCCCTTTCAGGGAAAGCACCAATCAGCAAACTAACTACAGTAGAGCATTAAAAAGCATTCAATGTAATTCAAATATTAATACATCTCAAAAGAGATTTAATATTTTACTGAAAATGTCAAGTTACCACAGTAGTTAGCCTTCCTTGTGAGATTTTAGACTCTAACGTCCAGCTTGTGACTTTTAAAGGTGGAGAAGGGAAGTTTGTTTGTGGTTTAAATGGAGTTCACTTGTTTTACTACATTTGCCACAATGACAATAGTCTTGAATCATTTTCCACAGGTCCCTTTGGTACACGGGTAATTTCTTTTCTAGGGGAAAATGTGCATGTGTTCATGAATGTAATCTAGGAATATGAATATGTATTATATGCAAATATACACTTGTATGCACACAGTACATGTACATATAGTATATTTTATACGAAAATAAATATCTCCTTCTGGATCCAATTAAAACCTCTTCTGGGGAAACTTAACAGAACATTTATCAAAGTGGGCAATGTGTTAACTTAATAACAACTTGCATTTTTCTCCTCATTAAATTATGTTAAATTAAAGCTGTCAAATAACCCATATATCCTAGGGTCTTGGTCAGTACTAGAAGCTTAACAAGTCTGCCTAACTATAAACTCAGAATTTTTTCTGGAAGAATAAGGTTGTGAAATACATTTTCTTTCAGTTTGAATACCTTTCTCTTTTTTGTCTCTGTACCACAATATTAGGTCAACCATTTTTTTCATTTAGCTATTTATCTGAGGATATGTATATATATAATTTCATGCACACACATATATATGTAGACTATTAGGAAGTCATCTGAATCATTTAATTCAATTATTTAGATACTTCGGCGATAATACTCTCACATGTATCTCAATTTTACTTGACTGTGTGTTTTGTAACTTTGACCTGAAAAAGATTAGTTATTGAGAAGGGAGATTAAAGGACTGAGAAAAATCAGCAAGTATAGAAGGTAGATTATTAAAAATAGGGTTATTACGCACACTGATGAAAATGAGGTTATCAGCATAGGCTTGTTTTGTGACCCAAAAACATTGACTTCAAGTTGTTTCCTTCCATGGAAATTCATTAAAGAAAAACGTAATCCAATGTCCCATAGATTCTAATAATAACTTAACTAGAAGTTTCATACAGATATGATTTACCTTAGCCTGATGAACCTTACGCAATTATTTCACTCATATCACTTCAGTTCTTTGGAAAATTTGATAAGAGGGAGGATTCATTATATACAGTGTACACTGTGTACATCTCTATCTTATACCTACAGATGCTTCACTTCTTAGTAGAGAAAAAATATCTTCTGAAAGATCTGCAATATCCCCAGTCACTCTTCAGAACTCTTAAGAGTGTTTGAGTTAGCACCTGCCCTCGCCTTCCAACCCACTTTAATTCTGAGAACACTTCAAGAATATGCTGTCACTCTAGCGGTGTGGAGTTTTACTGAGCACTGAAAATACAATTCGATTTCATAGAAATGAAACTTTGAGCATAAGAATGTAATGTTTTGCTCTGGTGTAGTACTGAATTGGTGTTGCAAGCCCCATGCGTGTGTGTGTGTGTGTGTGTGTGTGTGTGTGAGGGGTGCAAATATATCCTTTTCAATTGTTGCTTTTCATAAGGAAATTCAAAGTCAGCCTACCCTGGATAATGAGGACATTCTAGAAATTCTATCATTTATTAGAACTGTATGACATATTCCAGGATAGAGATCTCGCCGTACAAAAGACTCTTGTGAAACCAGAAAGTGGAACCCGCAGGTAAGATTTTTATACTCCGCTGGTTCTGGCTGTTCTGCTTTGAGTCCATTATTCACCTTTAATTGTTTGTTTAGTCTCTGTGTTTCCCATTGGTCTTAAACTCCATACTGTAGGGATCATGTCTGTCTTATTAATATCTGCATCCTCCCTGCCTAGCCTAGGGTCTGCAGGCACACAGGAGGAGGACGTGCCCATTACATGTTTCTTGCATAAGTGGATAGATAGATGGTCTACTCCTTAACATGTGCTTAGTACACAAAAGCCTTTCAACTATTATCTTCCTTTACAAGAGTCTTGCAAAGAATAGACCACCAATTCCCGCAAATTCCTAACCCCTTTGCTTAACTATCTTCATATGAAAACCATTTAAAATTTTGCTGCCAGATGAGGTAATGACAATAATTTTCCAAGTAAGGTTTCGCTGGAACTTCTATCTCTTTTCTTCAACGTGTGTCCTTTCTCAGTTTAGAAGCTGTTACGCTTGTCCTTTTTAAGTAAATATTAACAATCCTTAAAACAAAAGTTGGAAATATCTGAACTCCTTTCTATGGGACCCCAAGCATTTAACTTAAGATTCTTCCACTGTGCCGTTCTTATACAGCCCAACACTCGTGACATGTTCCTATGGGCCGACCACCATCTAAATTATGTGTCTAGATAGGTTAACTCCTTATAAACCATAGGAGGCAAGCAGTATTGCAAGGTCTTGTCTTAGAAAGGTTACTTAAGTTATTCAAGGTTAATAAGAGCCCAGGTAATAAGAGTCAGAGCAGGGTTTGCTTCCAGGCAGCCTGGTTCCATGGCTTTCACAATGCACTCAGACCAGTCTCATGCTATATGTATCACAGAGAGCTGTTACAATTCTTCAGGGCTTTCACCTGACAAATTATCTCCACGCTAAAAAAAAATAGCCATGCTCGAAGATGGAGAATCAGAATAAACTGGCAGACCAGTGTACATAGATAGAGCAAAGTACATTTCTAAGAAACCTTGGTAGAAAAAAAAAATTCTTAAAACACTAAGATCCTTCCCCGTGGCTTAGGGGAAAACAGCCGCTGGTTTGCTCTGGGCTGCCTCAGCGGCAACCGTCGCTCCATCCAGCAGAGGGCAGACGAGGTAGCAAAAATCTCCCAGGTTCCTACTGCGGTGCTGCCTGGGCTCTCAGGCAACTCTGACGACTTCAAAGCCCCACAGGCGGAGGACGCGGTATAGAACGGTTGTTGCCAGGTCGTTACGTTAGTACAAGAATAAAACTTCTGTTTGAAACAGAAGAGAAATAGAGGATGAAAAGCCCGCGATAGAGAGATTTGGCATGTCTCTGGCAGAGTTTGGACATTGAACGTGGGAGAAAATTTGATGTTTGTGTGTTAAATTTGGAACCGAAACAGAGTTTGCTCCAGGAACGGTTTGGCAGGGACCTTAATTCCATTTTCATCAAGGAAACTGAGAGTGGGGGGCGGGGATGGGGCAGAGTGGGAGAGGGAAGGGGGCGGCTGTGAAATCAGTTTTCTTGCAAAGGGACCTAGAGGAAGTTTAACCTCTTCGGCAAAAACTGAAGTTATCCTAGAGAAAGCATTTAAACAGTTTTATTTTCACATTAGGTGGTGTTGAGATTGACCTGGGGAGTCCAGTGCTGAGCCCTCTTTACCGTAGGTATTACTCTGATGTACACATTCACGTTTTTCCATTTGTCACTTTGCTATCGTCTTTGCCACATGACACTCTGGTGAAGATTAATGAGGGTTTGGACCACCGAATTTAGCATCTACTATCTTCACAGAAAGCTGTCTTCAAAACCATTCACACTGCACTGGGGTTATGTAGTATTATCACTTAGGAACCCCTTTGAACTCGACGCTATTTTGAAAACACAAGATGCGTGTCCCATAGTATGAGACAAAACTAGGAATTCAAAATATTGGTGAGTTCTCAAGGCTGGACTGTGAAAGCCAAGTTAAATAACTCCATGCAGATACACGCTGGCCCTCTGGGCAACCCTGTCATCAGCCCTTTCTTCCAGAGAATTCTCTGGCCTGAGCTGTGTATAATATTGATTTACAGGACTTCAGAAGAAGGGAATGATACAGCAGCACATTTTTGGCCTTCTCTGTATTATATTTTATTTTTGCATTGGAGAAACATGGTCTGAGCAAAAGACCGTCATTTTCTCATTTTGACAATGTAACACTGCCGTAATAACAATAATATATAAATAAAATAAGCTCTTGGCTAGAAACCAGTAGGCTTGATTTCAGAGCAATACTAGTTTCCATGGCCGAGTTATCAGCATTACCTATTTCACAATGAAATTACCAGCAGCTTCCTCAGCACCCAGGAGTGAAAGGTCTACTCTTACAAAATCACAGCATCAGGATCTACAGTCAAGTGTCTCCGTGGCCCTTCGTAATGTGATTTGCGCTGTCCTTTCTGGGACAGGTAAACTCTTCATCTGAAAGTTGCCCTGTGTAGCCGACACCAAAATGGACGCAGCCAGGGGCTGATGTGTCCTTCAAAGGACATGATTTTTTTTGTGTGTGCAGAAAAATAGAAGCAGTGGCCAGAAACTTCAATCGGTGCTTTCAGATTCCAAAACTATGACACTGTCACACTGGTGTCATTAAAGCTAACTAACCATATTAAACGAATATTAAAATATGGGCTCCTTTGCATAACATAATGAGCAAAACCGCTTTTAAGTTTCTCCCTGTGCTTTGAGGTGAGGTGGCATTTACATTCCCAAACTTTGAAGTCGGAACAAAATGTACAGGTAGAGGGTACTAGATCAAGTAATAATCAACTTCAAAAAGCATTTTGGCTGTTGGATGTCCCAGGGCTAATTTCCTCTAGACATTTTAAATGTAAATGTCTAAACTCATTTAAAAATTGTAAATTGGTCTAGGTTCAATCAAAAAGCATCCTGACGCAGAGCAGGGAGACTAGGCTAATTGTCATTTGTTTGTCAAATGAATTCCATTTGGAAAGCAATGAAACCTCCAAGCTAATTCTTTTAAGGTGAGCTGGTAGTTGTATTATCAGTTAAATGCAGTAAAATGCATAATCATATGATGATAATGAAAACTGAACCTGTGTTAGTGCCGGGGCTGTGCCTGCCACGGGGCATGGAGTGATGAAACTTAAGTACTGTAATGCCGCCTTGGCCACAATGGTACCAAGTCTGGTCTTTAGCCTTACAGACACTTTCTTTGCATTTTAAAAAACTTTATCAAAGCACCATGGCAATATAGAAAATGTCAAAGTGAAATGCACTGTAGGCAAATTGAGATTTCATTAAGTTTAAATTTATTGCTTTTGACTGATGTATTACCATGCTTGTTAAGAACCAGTAATTTGGAATATCTGTCTGCTTGGTAAAATAGCTTTGTCTCCTTGCATATTACTTTGTATAGACTTTGAACGACCACAATAATTCAGAGCAAGTTGGGCTGCTTTTTAGTAGCATTTTGAAAATTGTAAGGCATTTGCCCTTGTGCTCTGGTAAACTTCCACATGCTTCCTGAAAGTCTTGCCAAAGTATTGGAAGTTAATTGTGGAACTCATATTTATGACATTTTTGTAAGTCTTGTCAAACAGTATGATGTGTGCAAAAGTGAAGGATTACAAATGTCTCTTTTGCCAGCCTATTTCTTCTCTATACTCATGAGGTAGGATAGATGGGTATTGGGAGACAAATAATGATGAATAACATTTATGTTCAATTAACAGAGAGACAGAACTGTATTTGTAGTCCGAGAGAAGTAGGGCTGTAGTGGTTTAGGGAAGGAAGGTGATGTGGGTGACTGAGATATTTTACGAACAAGGAAATAGAGCTTTGGTGGTCACAGAACTCCGGCAGAGGCTGCTGAGAACTCAGGATTCCCTGTGGTCGTTTAGGTCTCAGCTTTGACGTTGCCTCCTCAGAGCAGCCTTTCCTCCTTGCCATTGTGATGCGTCCCTAACACAGCCATTGACAAGGGATACTCAGTAGGTCAAAGGCAAAAGTTATGATATTATATATGTAGATACATAGAGCATGGCGGGGGAAATAAATGTGCACAAATTATTCGATGAAATTAAAAATAGAACAGAACAGAATGTAATCTTTGTGATGTAGGTCTATTAATGAGAAGAAAGGAATTCTTTCTTGGGAGAATAACATTTCACTGGATTGAAGTTCAGGCTAAAAACTTTGCTTAGCTCATAGGCCGCATAAAAACAGTCAGTAGGCTGGAGTTTTCTGTAGGCCACAATGCCAGCCTCTTGCTGTAGTACAGTACTGTAGTCAGTTTTACACATTTTCTGGAATTGCTTTCTGACTCTTCACTGTTTCTCAGTCCATCCACAGTAGAAAGAGAAGGCCCACGAGAACAGAGGCTTTACCTGTCGGGTTTGCATCTCCAGTTCCTAGAAAAGCCATGTGCCTGGCAGTTACTTGGTTGATGTTGGATGAATGTAAAGTAAATCCAGATCCTACCGCCAAACCAAATAACTTAGGAGAGACATAACCTACCAAAGGGACAGGAAGACATGCAACTTTCATAAGGTTAGGAAGGACCCTTTTCCTACAACCTTAATTTCTGAAATATTTTCAGTCTCTAAACTAGGTTTAGCCTCTAGAATTTCTAGTTAATACTTTTAGTCTCTAGATTCTCTTTTGATTTTACTATTATACGGAAATGAAAATTTACCAGAACATGGCAATATTCTAGTACTCTTACCATTCTGAAGCATTTGGTTATTTATAAATATCCCTTGGTCATCATCACAAATAAGTGGAAGTCCGTCCAGCTGCCCTGCCACTTGTTTACCTCTGAGTTCAGGCTTTCTGCAGAGGAAAGCATTGCCCCCGTCCCTGTGCTCAGGTTATTACCCTTCATGGAGCCCTTTCTCAGAACCCCAGCCTTCTTGAGGGCTGCTTTTGAACACCTTGAACTCTACACCAGACACTGAGCTCATACCACTCTGGTTCACAGACATATTCTCATTCCTTTGTAGGCAGCGTTATCTGCCTATGTAGTGTGTCAGGGTTTAAGGGTAGCAGCCAATGTCATGTTTCTTTGGTATGCTACATGGTACCTGTGTCAGGCATGAATATATAGTTCTTAAATTTTTTTGTATTATAGGAGAATAATATGAAAATCATAAAAAGCCCATATCAAAAATTTTGTTTTAACACACACACACACACACACACATCCACATGCACACATAACACCAAAGAGATTTTGTTTCTTAGATCACCAGATTATAATGAAAATTTATAATCAGAATACAGAAATTGAATCACTTTAAATATGCTGCCCATATAGAGCTTTTAAAAAATTCCATTAACCTCAACATAAAAAGCATTTTGTAAAACGTTTCACATTCAGGTTTTTGGTAAGATTTTTCTTGTTGACTTCCAGTGAATCAAGGAATTCAGGGAATGAGCAGAGACATTCTCTGAACACTTATTTAAGTGAGTTTTGTTTAAACTGTCCTTGGTAGAAATAAAATCCTTCAAAAAATCTGTTGTCAAAAAATATCGAAGCTGTGTGTGTGTATGTGGGTGCGTGTGTGAAGCCTGAGTGATTTGATCTAAAATCTCCTCCATGAATATGTTTATATCTGACATAAGCTGTATTTCATAAGACTGTGTTGGAATGAAGAAATCTCTCTGCTTTGCTTGCCTAATCAAAAGAATTAGTAGGAAAGAGCAAGGGCCAAACTCCCAGAGGAGCTGTTGGTTATTTTCACTTTGATGAACATCAGAGGGAACAACAGGAAGAAAATGTCCTGTTGGAATTCTAATCCAGGACTGGCTTTTAGGGCAATGGCTCTCAACCAAGGGAGATGAGGTCAATCTTGTCCCCTGGGGGTATCTGGCAATGTCCAGAAACAATTTCCATTATCTCAACTTGGAGAAGAGGATGTTACTGGCATCTTTTGGGTAAAACCCTGGGATGTTGTTACAGCACCTTCAGTACAAAGGTCTGCCCTTGCAACAAAGGATTAGATAGACCCAAGTGTCAAGAGGCCGATTGCTGAGACCTTTTTTGAAGACAAGCTTTTTGTTCGGCAGCCTCCACAGTGCAGATAGGGACCTAGGGCTTGTGACCTTGACTTCTGGATCATATATAATGGTGACCAAATAATTCCAACCATGATGAGACAAGTGGCATCTGAAACTGAGCATGGAGAAGTACATGAGAGAGTTGGACAGAATTAGTCTTTGAAGCATATTGACTCAGTGAATTTGAACGAAGAATTATAGCAAAATACTACTTCCTGTATGATCAGCATAAACATCTGTTCAGTGAGTACCCTACATACCCTGGTTGAACTGTACCTTTCATTCTCCCCCAAAGCCCCTTAAATCTCACTACGTTGTGAATTTACTAAGCCCTAAGTAACTCAATTGCTTACTTACTAGTATTTTTTTTCTGTGCTGTATACTTTTTGGGTGATGAAGACACCACAAGAAATCAGATTTGTAATGCAAATGATATATTTTGTGAAATCTGAGTCATATTCTACAGTACCCACTCATTTGATGTATTTCCCACCACCGTCTGTGACTACAATGACAAGCCGATGTAAATGACTGCAGCAGTGTGAAATTCTAGCTCAGTAAGAATGATGATTTGGAGACATATTACTGCATGTAAAGCAAAAAATTATGGAAAACTTTTGCTAATGAGAAAGTTAAGTAAATCTTCAAAGTCTAATTAATCAACAGGTTAAAGAATAGTGTAGTATTACATATTGAGGAGTTGCATCTTTACAGAAAACAAGACTTCCTCTGAATTATATATGGTTCTTTATAGTTATTAGATTCTTTATAGTTATTAGTTATTAGGTTAGATATACTGGATTGGCTCTTTTGAGATAAGTAGATAGCATTATGTTCCAACTGTTCTAGTTGCATGAAATAGTGACTTTATGTTAATAATCATCATGACAATCCATTAGAGATTTTTATTATTAACCTCATCTCATAGATCTAAAAACTGAGCTTGAGAACTACTAAATAACTTGCCCAAGGTCGAATAGATGGGAAAGATATAGCTTTAAATGAACTGAAGCCCTAATGGCTTAGCTGCTGCATGGACATATTGTAATGCTTAAATGCTCTTTGTAGTCATACGGGTAGGTTTTATGATTCCATACAATGTGGTACAAAATAAAATGACAACCTGTTAAGTACTCAATTACTCTGATCAGTCAGGTCAATCTATATTTCTGAGGGCACAAAGGAGATGTTTATGGACACAGCTATTTGAGTTTACATCAACTGGGATAACTGGGATACCAAGGAATCAGCATCCAAGCTTCATGTGACTCTCCAGCAGTAGATCTCAAAATTTGATCCCCAGACTAGTAACATCCTGCTATTCTGTTGGACAAGCATTCTGGAAGACCCGGGCTCTAGATAGGACCTATGCTACCTGGTGGTGCCCAGTTTTACTTGTGATCTCGACACTATTCCATCTCCAGTATCTAAACTTGTTTTTTCAGTCTCTGCTCTATTTTTACAGCACAAAACAGTTGACAGTAATAAGCTGAACTCTCAGACTTATTTAAAAGGCTAGGTCCTCCAGGTATAGCCTAATAACTGTGACATATGTTCAACTCAATCTCACATGTTTTTTATAACCATAAGATTATGGAATGCTAACCAGTGGATTCAGTATTAACTTGGCCATATCGCAAATTCCTGAAATTAGGGAAATTTTATTCAGAATAATTTTAGAATTTGATTTGTTGGACAATTCTTGTTTACTTTCTTTCATTCTGGAGTTAGCCAAAACTTTAATAAAAAACAGTGTTAACTTCTTGGATGGTCATTATAAAATAGAAATACTTGCTGAATCTTGGAAAATTACTGCTTCACAGACACAATTTCTGAAATGAAGAAATTGTAGGATCATAGGCAACTTTTAAAATTTTTATTAGAATGTCTATTTTTGAAGACATGTCCTCACTTTGAGGCTTCTCTTTCATCTTGTGGCATCTTTTGAGAACTATCCCAGGTTGGAAGGTTGGTGAAGAAAAAAGTAACATTATAATGAGTGGGCTGCTGTCACCTTTTGTTGTGCTTTAGATCTAAAATGTTCCCCCAAATCTCAGAGGTTCAAGGAAGGAATTTTGGAAGGTGGTTGGGTCATGAGGGCTCTAGCTTTATCAGTAAATCAATCCATTGGTAGGATTATAATTTGATGATGCATTATTGCAATGGAAACAGGGGTAGTGGCCTAGTTAAAGGGAGTAAGTCATAAGGATATAAACTTGGGGATTATATGTGGTCCCTGGCCATTTCATTTCTGGTTCTTTCCTTCTCTCTCTGCTTCCTGGCTGTCTTGAGGTCATCAGCTTTCCTCCAATACACCCTTCCATTATGAAATTTTTACTTTCTTGGAACCAGGAGACCATGGACCAAAATCTCTGAAACTGTGAGTCAAAATAAACCTCTCCTCTATCTTGACTTTCCCAGTTATTTTGTCACAGCAATGCAGATATTCCTACAGGGACTTGAAACTCCTACCCTGACTATATTTGCCAAAGATGATAATTATTAGCTTAGTTCTGTTGGACTTATAAGACATAATATGCAAATTCAAGTATGTTAACACTCCCATTTATGTGTGTGTTTCCAAGCAAAAGCCGGTCAAGGTTGTGGAGGAAAGAAGTAGCAGTCCTACTTTGTTACCCACTTGCTATCCTGCCCACCAGTTCCCACTGAGATGCTTTCACTTTAAGTTCAGATACTAGCTTAAAAAATACAACTTATAAAGGGAAATTACTTACTCCTGATTTGGAACTTGTAAAACTGCATAATGCAAAAATATATTTCCAGAGTTGCTCTGAATGTTGCCTTAAGTGGGAGGTGGGACAAACAAATCACCTTGAGTAAGTTTTGACTTTTTCCTGTTATCTCTTTAATGTGTTACTGAATAATGAGGGTTTGTGGACCATGTTTATTTCAGCTCTGGAAATGTTACATGCCACTCACAGGGGAAAAAAAGAGATAATGTCTCAAACCACTAGCAATGATAAGTGTACCTGTGCGACTAAATTTGAAAGAGGGAAGCTCTACAAATCCTCTCTATTAGCATCATGACACATTTGCAAGAGGCAGCTTGAGCTAGAGAAAAGTTAGAAGTGTGACACATAGAAAGAGAAAAAAATCCAACTGACTGCTTCCAAGCCACCTTCTTCAATCTTCCGGTTCTTCACCATCTAGAAGTAGCACAAGCAGAGGCTAATTTGGTTCAGGGTCTCTAAGTCCTGTTAGACAAGAAAGTCAGACAGCTGTGACTGTCCAGTCTATAGGACGGTATCCACTGTGTCCCAACCAAATAGCACCTATCAGGCAAAGATATTGGAATCATTTGCATAGCTGCCTTGGGAGTGTGAAATCACTCTTTGTGGAAGCAGACATTTGAAAGCAGATAAAGTCCACAAAGAATGCCTCTTTTTGACTTCAGCAATGAATGTAGATGGAACCCATCACTGCTGTTTTAGGGAGACTCTTCTCTGTTACAGATAACCAGGACTGAGAATATCAGATTACCTAATAATGGTTCACTTTAGTTCTGCCATCATCACTTATCAGGTACATTAGTTTAAAACCTGCAATTTTCAACTTAGCATTATTGAGCTTTCCAAAGATTAAATTACTGAACTTTTGTTGCTGAGTATCTCTGTGAAATTTCCTGAAAAGGATAGTCCTTCTTCTTTGTGTGAAAGCGAAGCCAAATCACATACTTTATTGATATTTACAGACATACAAATGATAGTGCTAATGTACTTTAATGTCTGTCTACTTGATGGAGAGGCTGTGACTGTGCTTTGGGCTTTTGTTTTTCTTAAGATAATGTAGAGTACTGTAGCCTCTTTGTGAGCTTAATCAAAGTATGTTGCTGTTTTCCCCAAAGCTTCATTTAGCAGGAGGTGTATACCAAAAGTCTTTTTTAGAAAAGGCTCCATGTTTGCCTCTGACATGGGTACAGTCTCTCCAGTGTTCTATGTACATACCTCCCCGTGGTGGTTTCCTAAATGGTTTAGGTGGAAAATGTCAGGAAGTTGATGTTTTAATAAGTGCCAAGTCAATTTGAACAGTTTGTACTGTACTAGAAAATTGCTACACTGAGGGAGACACTCTTAATCTCCTAGCCATGAAAATTTGATGTTTTCAGAGTAATTTTACAGATATTCTGGCTGTTGGTGCCTGGTAGAGTGTAGAATTCTTGAGTCACCAGAGGCTTAAGCATCCAGGCATGAACCAACTTTGTAGTTTTAGGTCACAGTAGTACATGGTGATCTAAGGTGGCTGCTCTCTCTTTCAGGAGTTTGTGGACACTTAGAAGCCAACCTATGGCAAAGATGGAAATGGGACCCGAGCATCCCACCTAAAATGGACAATGATGCCTTAAATTTCTGAGAAAGGAATGAATAAGCAAGGAAAATGGTGAGAGTACTACACATATTGCCAAGAGGCTGGAGAAAGAGATGAGGTTTCTTACAACTAAAACAAAAGTAAAAGTCAAGGACACACCAAAGTCTGTTTCTATTCTGGTGATCTGGAACAAATAGGCTTCTGGTAGTCGTTGGTAAAATAGCATTTGGGTTACTGATACATCTGTGACAATCATGATTTAAATGTGACTTGGGCTTGAACAACCTCCAGGGCTTGGGAATATATTGATTTAATAAATAAACTACTGAAAAATTGTTAAAAATATAAATAGTAGGCAAAGATGAGTAATTTGCTTTATACTTGTCAAATCTATAAATTTATATTATAAATTGACAAAGCTCAACCTATTTCATGTCATTATCATATTACATAGGCAGTTAGTGACTTACGTAAATTGTATTTACCATTCAAATAGCATAAAGAAATCTATCTTAAACACCAGAAAACTACCTGTTCCTGTTCCAGTACCATATCTAAGGACCTAGGAGTTTCCTTTTAAATCAAAAGATATTTTAGCAATGAGTTGCTTTAAATGGTGAATCTAAAAGGCAATACTCTTAGTATCCCACTGGTGTTAGATACAAAATTCTGAAATAGTTTTCTCCACTATGTTGGCTCTGAATTCTAAATTTGTACATAAGAGGAATCTTTTAGGGGACTCTGTTTTCCTGAACTGATTTAGAAGTT
The DNA here is from genome assembly GCA_004363535.1 of Dasyprocta punctata. Lineage (NCBI taxonomy): Eukaryota > Metazoa > Chordata > Mammalia > Rodentia > Dasyproctidae > Dasyprocta > Dasyprocta punctata. Next base: position 14,544 of record RJWM01002555.1, on the reverse strand, counting down.
AAAGTGGGCTGGGCTGTTTCCCCATCCTTCAAGATACCCCTAATTTGTGCATGTCCAAGTGTTTCTCATACAAATTCACTCCCAGGTGTGGAACATACACAAATTCAACAATCTCCCATCTTACTAATGAGTATTTATTTGGGTCTGGCCAAATTCTCCATACAGAATCTGGCTCCAAATGGAACTTTAAGTAGTTTGTTTTGTTTCTTATTAAAGTATCAGGAAGCCATCTACTCAGCCTTTTTTTCCTGGCCATTTAGGTCGCCTATGAATTAAGGTAGTGAGAAGCATTGAGCATTTCTCTTTAGACAAAATATACTGTTGTCAAGTGCAGGATAAAGCCAGGGGTTAGATTTTGCCTGGGATGCTGAATTCCCCTGGAGCACAAAGAGAGTGAGAGGACAGAAGGGTGTGGGGTACACTAATAAAACATAGGATTCAACAGTTCCTTCTCAGAGATGCTACCCCAGAGAAGCAAAGAAAGAAAAGACCTGAAGTGAGAGGTCACCCTGATAAGAACAAAGAAGTCACTTCCAGTGTTTTCTCCCATTGTGCCTGTTACACTTATTGGTGTGAATAATGTTGTTTTGTTTTCAAAAAGACAGTCATTGGCAAAAAAAAAAAAAAAGAAAGAAAGAAAAAGAAACAAAAAAAGAATGGCAAGTGATAAGGCTCACTCAGGAAATTTGAGAATGACACATTTGTGATAATATATGTTAATTTAGTTGGGTAGATGTGAATATTTTCATAAAGAACAAAGAAAAAGAGGAGCTATAGCTCCATGCAGGTTTTTATATAGGCATTGCCCATGTTCAAAATGTGCAAATCTCTTGGAAAGTTTTTTTTTTTTAAATACATTTTGTTGTGGTGGCTTATTTATTTAAGATTACCACACTTTTCTTGCTTTGGAGATAAAAACTCTAGTGGAGCCAGACTTCAAATAGATGATGTTCTGAGCACATCAAAACAAAGAAAGTGTTTCTGAAACCAAATGAAAGCATTTTTTGAATGACTCCCTCATCCATTCACGTCTCCTTTCAGCTTAGCGGCTCTGGCTCAGATAAAGTCTCAGACACCTCGCAGCCTATTCAAAAGTATCAGATTCAACTCGAGGTGAAGAAAATGGGCTATCTGTAATATTCATGAGTTGGGAACTTCCCAAGTTTGACTATTGTCTGAATGACTTTACAACTGCTTGGGGTGTGCATTACATAACAGATATTCACAGGCACCCAGTTCCTATCAAGCCAGACCTTGTAAGTGAGTCCAGAGACCGCTCTCGACACTCCTCCCAGCCCCATTCTTTCCTAATCCAGGTCCCAAGAAAAATACTGTCCAGTCTTTGAAGTGTGCTATCCAACTCCTTAGTTTACCAGCCTGAACTAAAGGCCGTGATAACACTTCTTTAAGTTCGTGATTTGTTTTCATAGCATTTGGGGTAGTTTTTCGCTAATTGGAACAAAGCACAATTTAGCACACCCAAAATTTCTGAAATAAAGAGACAGATTCATTTATTGGGACAGGGTGAGATCGAAGCAAGAAAACATTAAGTAGTCTGAGTAACACTGGTTATATTCTGCCCAATGGGAGTGAAACTCCTGAGGTTCTGCTATTGAAAAAGAAATTTCAAAATGAGAGAAATAGAAATTTTTAGTATTTCCTCCTTAATGTGATTGTCATCTGCCCAATACCCAAGCCGGACCTGAAGTCAAACATCAGTACCTAGAATCTTACATCTCCAGAACATGGGGAAGTAGAATGAGCCCTGGATTTGAGTCGTAGCTTTGTTTACAAACTGTGACTTTGGGCCAGCAACCAGACTTTTCCAGACAGTTTTCCCATCAAAATAGCAAGATTACTCAATCTCATCTCTAAAGCCATATCATTTTATTGCCACTGTTCCCCTTTTCCCCAGTATATGGTAAGCCAAGTGAGTAGTCTAAGACAGACCTTGAACTTGGTAGAGAAAATTAAGACCAAAGAAAGGTCTTGGGAAAACCAATGAAGCTGACCAAGTATCTATTGAGGATTCAATAGTGTCCCTCCTAAAGATCTGTCCAAATCTTAACCTTTGCAACTAATGAATGTGACCTCACTTGGGAAAAGGATCTTTGGAGATAAAATTAAGTTAAAGATCTCAAGATAGGTTCATCCTGAATTATGTGAGTGGGCCCTAAATGCAGTGACAATGTCCTTGTAAATGACAGAAAAACAGAAGACACAGACAGAGTGGAGGGAAAAGTAAAGATCAAGGCAGAGACTGGATGATGTGGCCACAAGCCAAGGAATGCCTGAAGCTACCAGCAGCTGGAAGACAGAAGACAAAATTCTCCCATAGAACTTTTGGAAGGAGTGCAACTTGCTGGTAACTCGATTTCAGACTTCAAAACACAACTATGAGAGAACAAATTTCTGTTATTTTAAGCTACCCAGTTTGTGGCAGTTGCTTATGGTGCCCAAGGACTAATAGAGTACTAGTGTGGCTGCCTCTCTTGTACTTTCCAGGGACCAGAGGCACAGACTGTCTTCAGGCTGCATGAGGCTGTGTCAGATACAGCCACATCGCTTCTCCACAAATGCCAATATCTCCTCGGGAAGACCTGGCCTAGCACCTTCCTTGAGAGCTGCTGTGATTTTGGATGTGTATGAGTTGCTACACCGGGACAGGCAGCCTACCTCCCCTGGCTTCACTGTGTATTTCACCTGTTTCATGGTAACATGGGAATCCACATGCCAGAATTTAAGTCTGTGACCCTTGGAGGAGTGACTGGTCCACATGTAAAATTTCAGGAAGGTTTTCAGAGGTGAAGTTCTCTGGGCAGGGATTATTGTGGCGTCATTGACTAATTTCTCAGAAGGCAGAGGAAAAGGACAAAGAAAGGGATGCTTGCTCCATTGCCCTCACCTGAATCTTCTTGGCCACTTGCCAAGGGCTTCTGGGTACATGGTGGTGGTGGTGGTAGGAGATCAAATGGAGATGGTGTGTGGGTAGCTATAGGCCAGACGGTGAGGAAAGCTTCCAGAAGGTGACCCAACTTTCCAAGAAGTGGTCAGTTGCTCTCACATAATCCTGCAATTCTCCAACTCACAGTGCCTTACTGAAAGGAGAGAGACAGAGAGATGACCTTGCTAGACATCTCCACTCCCCAGCTCTCATACCAAGTCGGGAGCACTGATGCACTACCTCCAAAATGACAGGCCAAGGAGGGAGGTGAGACCCTCAACAGGGCTTCCAAGGACCTTTGTGACCACCCCAGGGCTCATCTTTGATCCTCACTTAAAAGTAAACATGTCCAGTTTGCTGACTGGCTCCCCCCATTCATCCTTGTGTTCCTGTCCATCTGACCAATGCCCTACCCTTTTCAGAGCTCAGTTTAGTCATCCCTTCTTTGGAGAAGCTCTTAGGTTTTACATTGGGCTATTCATATCTTGAAGGGTGTTAAGCCACCTTAACATTGTTCCATCAGATCACCTGTTTCACTAAATGGCCATTGATATTTTCCTGACCTAACATTAACTCCCACATGAGCTCCTTGGAGATCAAGAAGCATGTGCTTCTGTCTCTTTTTTGCCTTGTGTACCTATGACCATACACATGCATATTAAATACAGTCTCAGGCATTACATGTGCATGAGAGTAAAAGTGAGTATCCCCCTCACCTTAACAGTATCATTACTCAACATCCCAAAAGGTAAACTCTAAAAACAGTTTGTCTCTTTCTAGATCTGTATCTTTGCATTCACAAACATGTGTATATGCATTTCATTCATCTATCTCTCCATCTATCTATCAACTATCTAACTAGTCATTCACTTCATGGTTTTCTATTTCTTGCTTTTTTTCTCCTTTGATATTATATCTTGGAGATCTTTTCATCTCAATGCATAGTGATCTACATAATTTCATAGTGCCTTGCTCACTGCTGGATTGACAGTCAGGCTGTTTCACTATGATGAGCCAGACATGTATTTTGTATGCTCCAGTGTACAAACGTTAAGTATTTCTCTTGGGCAGACACAATTGCTGAGCTAACGTTTTAACCACTGATGATTTCCTCCCTCTAACCTTTGCTTCTGTATCTGCAGCTTTCTCAGAATTGCTTCTATCTTAGATGCATTTTCCTTTTATTTTGAGCTGTAGGTTGCCAAACTATGGGTTTATTTTTTCTACAGATTTGGGTCTTTGTATCTCTCAGAAATTCCTCAAATCTCTGGTCAATCTCTTGTGTTTTCCGGAAGTGTTATGAACACATAAAGACGCATTTCTTGTAACAATTCATGGGCTTTGGAACAGGAGGAAAGTAGATCTGTGGGCTTAGCCCACTCTTGAGCTAGGTTGTGACAGCTACTCTATGTCCTGTGCCTACCATCAGTACTTGATAACTGCCATTAGAAAAAAGTATTTATTGAGAGGTGAAGTTCTGCTTTTGGCAGCAACCAACATTTGATCAAGACAAATGTTCCCTTAAAGGAACTGATTTTATACTAATTCCTGTGTCTTTGGATCATGCTTCCATTAACACAAACAGCTAACTGCAAGATATTGTGTAGATAACTGCCTGTGTGGGTATAAAAGTGGAATTGGTTTGAGGGAAAATATTTGCATCTTTAATTTCAATGTAAGTTCAATAAAAAGGCCATTCCTTCTTGTTCTTAAAGGCCGTGAAACCAGACAGCAACAAGGACATTTGGTGGAAGTCAATTCGATGACTTGTGTCCTATAAAAAGATACTTTGGCATACATGTCAGACCCTCAGCTGCTTTTAAAATTTCCTTCAGAGATTAACACCACTTAGATTTAAAGACACACATAACTGTTAATGAGACAGAATCAAACTGTTAATGGGACACGCTTACAAAGAAGTACATGGCCAGAATTCTTGGCTTCCATGTTCTGACTTCTGCTCGAGACTCATGGAGTCTTCTTGCAACCTTGCTTCTGTTTACTGAAGCCAAGCAGGCCTCCTCTCCAGCCTGCACTGCTCCCGACTTCTGCTGACAGGTGCTGCAGATGTGAGGCCTGCTGGGCCTCCCTCGGCAGCCATCTGTCAGCGAGGCCTTCGCTCCTCCAGGCAACAGGCGTGTTGATAAGAATATACACTTTCTGCAGTTGACAGACTTCGCTATTCAAAACACTGTTAAAAAAATGGCTATAGGAATTTAATTAGCAACTTCCATTAAGAGATTAGATGAGAAGAACAAAGAGAAACCAAAGGAAAGGCTTCTTAATAAAACCGGAGAAGCTGTAGAATTATTCATAACATAACAAAGGAAATGGAGAATCTGCTCTGTGAAATGTCAGAGGTGACAGATACATTCGGATGCTTTCTCAGTGCCTGGCCTGGCTTTTACAATGAGACCTAGTGTGAAGGGCAGACTTTGAGAGAGCACCTCTTACCTGCTTTGGCAGTAGGAGGTGTGACTGTGTGGCAATGCAGTAGAACCCGGGCACCTCTCAGGGCGATTATGTGGACTCTAGGGTTCCCAGCTAGTGGACTTGGTCTTAGAGTTCAAGGGCTGGCCCTGCATGGGTCGCCTGACTTCTTGCTAGGCCATGGCCTCCAGTTGCTGCCATCAGTCCTCTGATCCACCGTGTGCAGGTGTGTGCTGGGTCAGTGGAGGTGAGAGAATGCAGGTGGGCCAGAACAATCCTATCCCTTCTGAGAAAGTGAATTACAAATCATTCCAGTGTTTTGACACTATTGCCTGTTTTCTGTTGCTATGAAAAAATGCCACCGACTGGATACTTTATAAAGTGAAGAAATTTATATCTTTTAGTGTAGAGACTGAGAAGTCCAATGCCAATGCAGACACTGGCAGAGGACTTTCTTCCTGGGTCATCCTGTGGCAGAACTCCAGAGGGTAAAATGGAAAGCAAGAGCAAAGGGGCCGAACTCATCTTTACCAGGAAAATTACTCCAGAGACAACCACTCTACTCCCTCAATCATGGTGTGAATCTATGCGTTAGTGCAGAGCCTTTAGGACCCAGTCCGCTTTTAAAGGATCCGCCTTTCAGTACATTGCATTGGGGATTAAGTTTCCAACACATAAACTGAGGGGGACACATTCCAACTGTAACAGTGAGTCTTTGGTGAGTGGAGGGCGGTCATGTAGCTCTCATGTAGGTTTTAGGTCATTTTGCTTATAACCTTTTAGTTTGACTAACAAAACAAGTGATTGGTTCAAGATCCTATGGTTAAGACCCAAGCATGAATTCCTGGTTCTTTCATTCTAATGTTCTTCCTAAAGAATGGCTAGTGAAGAAGCCAAGTGAAGAAACAGGCCAGGGAAAATTGCATTATTGGAAGCAGGTTTCAATGTATAATATTAACAGCCATTCCTTTCCAGTAAATACTCCATCAAATGAAACTTTTCCATGGGTCCCAAAGACAGAGGTGGTTTCTGTGATGTGAAGTATCTTCACATTTTGATCTTACTAAAGAGTTGATGAATAGATTCACATGGGAATCACATAGGAATGTATTATAAGGTAGTATTGATGAAAACGACTAGCTCATTATGCCGAATTTTTCATTGACATAAACTCAAATGTAATGAGCTATCTTTGTGTTTTTCAGAGGAAGTCCTGGTGTCTACAAGATACCCCAAAGTATAAAAAGATTTAGGAATGGGGATACAAACTCAGTGGTAGAGCACTTGCTAAGCATGCTTGAGGCCCTGGTTTCAATCCCCAGCACAATAAAAAAAATTACATAAATTTAGTTTTGCAATAAAACCAATCTATGCTGTGAATCTGTCAAATGCATGAGAAAGTGTATGTATAGAATTATATGCATGCGTGTCGATGCACACAGAAAGGTCTAGTAAAGTTAATGAAATTCTTGTGAGATTAACTATCCTTAACTCTAAAGCAAAAATTAGGTGAAAAAAATGTATTAATTGACAATGAGTCATAACCTACATATTGTGAATACAAGATATCTTTGTAATAGGTTCTAGTTACTAAAGGTTTAATTAATTTTTTTATTTTCAAGAAAAAAATAAAGCTAGTTCAAGATAATGAGATAGACGGATGGATTTAAGGAGAAAAAAAGACCTAGAAAATTGCTAATGGCTTGTCAAGACAGCCAAAGAAAATTATCATCGTTGTCTTTTGTTCTTGTGAACTCAAAGCCATTTCTTATAGTTGTTAGTGTAAAATGAACTAAATCAGAGAATGTGTGATTTTTGTGCTTGATGCAGCCAGTTCTACTTCATGTGGATTAGAAGTCTAGTTTTCAAACCTTTGTAGGTTGACAATGCCCCCAGGTTCCCTTGTAGGAAATAGACCTCTGGTTGGGCTTTGAAAGGCCAGGTACCCACCTGGTCTCCCCCAGAGCAGTCTTGTCTTCATCTTCTCTGAATCCAGGTCACTTAATGACTCTTAGCTTAACACAGAATCTTTATAACTAAGATGGAGAACCACTGATCTATGTTTCCACAGAAAGAAAGAGCTTGAAAAAAAAAAACCACTGGCTATTAATGCTATTTCCTGTAATTGTTGATAAAAAGGCCCCTCCCACCATGAAGTCCTCTCTCTGTCTGTTCTACTCTAGGAGAAATGTAAAATGTAAAACATATCTTCTCCTGAATCTGCTTCTTTTGTCCAACTTCAGAGGTAAACAAATTTCTACATTTCCTATGTGTACCTGGAAGGCAAAGGGGCTTTTTGGCTTCCTATTGGTGTCTTGAAATGGCCCTGCACTCTTTGGGATTTCTTAGGTTATCAGTCAGGGTTAACACCATGAGCACTGTGCCTTACTTCCACCACACTCTTATGGGCCTCATCCCAACACATCGCTGGAGATTGTTATAGTTATGTTCCTACAGCCCTGCCAAGTCTCATGTAATCATGGCATGGATGTGGCTGAGTCTAGCATTTGTGATTGGTTTGATGTCTAGTGCTGTGATGAGTGATGTGAGTGCTGCACCTGCCCAGGGGTGGAGCTGACATACAGTGTAAGGGCGGGGAGAAGATGTGTCTTCCCTCCCTTGCAGGTTCATGCCAGGCTGTTTTGTGGCCACCATGAATGTCTGCCCCACCTGCCACACCATGCTGCCTTGGAACCAGCTGAGTAGGGACTTAAAACTCCAAGAACTGTAAGAAATAAACCTTTCTTTCCCTAATTTTGGGTATCAGGTGTTTTGTCTTAGTAACTAAGACAGAGATACAAAAGAAAAAGAGAAAGAAAACAAAGGAAAAGGAAAGAAACTAAAAGACAAATACAAATGTTGCCTTCAGAGAGTTTACATTATAGTAGAGAGATAGGCAATAAGCAAGGAAAGAAAGAAGGTAAGTGCCCTGGAGTTTCCATCAGCAGAGAGAGGAAAAGTGTAGGAATTTCTTTGGATGTGGTCGCCTAGGTAGGGAAAGGCAACTTCCTTGTTGGTCATGGAGGAGAATTTAGAAAGTTATCTCCATCTCTGGCTTGTATGTATCAGGGATCCTTGAGAGGAATAAATACCAAGCATACCCAATACTCCCTTATAGAGGGCCCTGTGATTTTTTTTACCATCAAAGAAAAGCTTGCAGAGTTAAGACTAAACCTACAGTCAGTTCAAGGAGTATATTCAGGAAAATTAAATACCTTCTTAGATTTTTTTTTTTTTTTTGAACAAGCATGAAACAGAAAATCTTGGAATGAGGAAGCATCCTTGGCTCTTGATCTTGAGAAGTCAGAGGTGACCAAAGCTATTTGGGGAGGGAGAGGGCTATCTGATCTTCTGGGAACAGCCAGCCTGCTGTCCTCAAGATTATCCTTTGAGGAACAACGCTGTCCCTCCATCCAGCAGTATCTCTTTTAAACTTATGTTTAAATAGCTATACTTAAATGATAAGGCACTATCCTTTCACCTCCAGGATCCTAACTGGGTTCAAACTCTAGTCTTCTGGGAAATGAGTTTGGTCGTCTAAGCTGAGCCTCGTAGACAAAAGTCCTTATCTCCAAACTCCAAGCATAATTCAGCCCATCGTGGCAGGACTGGGAGTCTGCTCTCGCTCTTGGGGAAAGAAACAGAATGAACCAGGGTGGAAAGTACATTACTGAAGTAGTTAAGTCAATCCTGAATTCAAATCCCAACTATTGAAATGACAGTCCTTTCTGGTAGGGATACAAAACTGTTTTTGAGCACCACGCCTTTCTAGCTGCATCCAAAAGGAAGGAAAAGTCACTTAGAGCAGTTAAGCCTCCAGAAATGAGGTCAAAGCTGCAAAGAAGCATAAGCTTGAGCACCTTAATAAATTTAAATTTTCTTTGAATAGTTTCCTTATCTACCCCAGAAGAATACCACATGTCTTTGCCCATATATGCTGCAAGCAGTAACTGCGATTTTTATCTCCAGTATACTTGAAGATGTCTTAACGTGTCAAGAAAATATCATGTGCAAAGATTGTATGTTCTCAAGCAAATTTGGTAAATTTAGAGTATCACAACCAATGTTGTCCCCAAACACTGGAAACATAAAAATAGAATAGAGTCAAAAGGGACTACAGAAGACCCGGTCTCGGGTTTACTCTGCTTGACTTAGAAAGACATAATTAGAGGCAAGGAGCTTGGATGACTTAGCCCATGGGGGAGAAATATGCTATTGAGGGTTACTTTGACTACTGCGAATAGTTGCTTTCCAGGTAATCGGAGTCAGGCATTATTTCCCCTGCCTTTGGCCTGCCCCCATCCTTCCATGTTCCATTTATCAAGTTAGCATTTTGCTCACAATAAAATGGATGACAGTTTCATTACAGAATGGCATCACTTGTCAAACTTTGAATTACTGATCATAAAAATATCTGTTCTGCTTTGAAGGATTGTTGGAGGACTTCCATTTTTATATTTATGTATGTATTTTTATCAGTGGGACTGTTTAGTGCAACATGCATGAGGAGAGAGCAGAGGGGAGGGAAAAAGAAATCAAACCGGGTCGAGGAGCCCAGGGTTTGCTGTGTCCTCCCCATACAAACAAGCTTCTATCACAGCTCGAGACAGCAGAAATAAAAGGGAGCTTTTTGGCTCACAGCTATAAAAAAAATTATCATAGTGATGAAGTTCCTCAGCCATCAACAGAGCTGTGATAACGCTGTTTGATGATGATTTTCCCATGAATGTTAAACAGCCGCCACTGCGGAGGCAAAGGGGCTTATCTGCACCTAATGCTGATCTCTAATTCCTGCCCTTCTTGAACCATCCATTTTCTAACAGCATTAACTGGCAAATTTACATCCCATCTTAATGCTGCTAAAGAGGACAGGAGATGAAGAGCAAATGACAGCAGTGTAATGAGGGTGGCTTTTTTCTCCTTTCTCTTTAATGGCTGAAGATTTACACAATTGTCTGTAAGCTTATATAGAGAGCTTACCTGAACCTTTTCCCAGCATGGATTCAACTTACAGGAGCTTTTGTTAACTAAACACACATAAATATTTTTAAGGAGGTTTAATAGTGTGACTTCAAAAGAAATCCAAAGGATGGAAAAAAGGAGGAAAATTTTAAATGTCATAAAAAAACAGAAACGTCTTAAAAGAGCTAATGACTTCTTAACAAACAAGGTTGTAAGAATGATGTTCTATTAGGTTACCACATAACCAAAGAGATTTCAAATAAGGAAAGATTAATTAAAGCAAGGATTTACAGAGAGCCATGTTCCACATGTCACCAAGACCCAGGATTTCTCTGATCATGTAACATCCATCAGAATACTACCTGTTCACTAACAGGGTGTGAAGAGATAGAAGGTAATTTCAATGGTAAATCTGAATGTAGGGAGCTACAATAGCTAGATGTGGGAAAATCCCATTTGTGCATCCAGATGATAAAAGTAAACCAAATAAAAATCACCATGGACGAGCCATTTAACATCACAGGCTAGAAACCTTGAAGTTGTCTTTGACTCTTCCTTCTCTTTCATCCTCTTTATCCAATCCATTACCAATCCTGCCTTTCCTTCCTTTGAAATGTTTTTTTTTAATTTACTCTTTTTTTCCTCCCACTACACTAACCCATTTCTTTAGTACTTCTCACTTTAAATATTGCAGATTCCCCATTTTCCCTGCTTTGAGTCTATGTGGGTCCTTCTACAACATTATTAAAATAATGCTTTTGTATTTTTATCATGTAATCTGAGTTCTTAAAAAAAGCTATGCCTCCAACCACCACAAAGTGTAGTCCACAAAAATAAATACCAGGCATGAATTCAATGGCAAGTGTGTTATGCCCATGAATTTAAAACTACAGAACACTGCAAGAGGAAATTAAAGTGGTAAATAAATAGTGAGCTGTGCCATATTCAAAGGTTAGTACAAGAAGTTGGCAAGTTTTTTCTATAAAGGGCCAAGTAGTAAATATTGTTGGCTTTTTGGGCTGCATTGGTCTCTGAAATCTTCTTCTTTGCTTTGTTTTTATCACTGATTCAAAATGTAAAAGCCATTTTTAGCTTAGAGTCATACAAAGATAGTCTAGATTTGACCTGAAGATCATAGGTTTTTGACTCCTTGGTTAGAACATTCAGTATTACTAAGACAGCAATAGGATAGCGATCTTCTCGGATTGGTCCAAAGACTCAGTACAATAGCAAGCAAAGTTGCAACAGGACTTTTTGAAGAAATTAATAATTTGATTTGAAAATTTATGGAATTTGTATGTGGAAAAGTAAAGAACTTGGATTATCTAAGACAATTTGGAAAAAAACTGAAATTAGAGAATTTACACTACCTAATTTTGTGACTTATCATAAAGTTATAGTAATCAAAACAATGATACACTAAAGTAAAAATGGATTGAGGAAAAGAGTAGCCCAGAAATGAACTCACAGTTATGTAGCTAATTGACTTTGATCAAAGATAACAAAGTAACTCGGCAGTGAAAAGAAAGTCTTTTCAACTAGTTGGTGCTGGAACAACTGGATATCTGTATGGAAACAATAAATAAATAAAAGAACTGCAACCATCACCTAACACTGTGGTAAAATTAACTCAAAACAGAAAAAAATGGCATAATTATTTTAATGAAGATTTAAAATGTTTGCCTTCTGAAAGATATAATTAAAATAAAAAGAAAATCATAGACTGGGAGAAAATTTGTGAAACACGAACCCAACATTTGGCTTCAATCTAGAATATCCAAAAGCAAAAAAACCCTGCTTACAATTCAATAATTAGATAACCCAATTTGAAAATGGGCAAAATATTGAATAGAACCATTACAAAAGATGTTCAGTAAATATAAAAACTTTTCAACATCACTAGTCATCTAAGAAATGAAAATTAATCTAGGTATAGTGGTATACACCTGTAATTTCAGCACTTTGGAGGGTTGAGGTAGCAGGATTTCAAGTCTGATCCCAATCCAAGCAATTTAGCAAATTAATGAGACCCTGCCTCAAAATGAAAAATAAAAAGAGCTGTGGCTGTAACTTAATATGAAGGCTATATGGTTCAAATCCCAGTACTACAAAAAAAAAAAAAGTGTAAATGAAAACTACAGTGAGAAACCAATACATATCCACTAAAGGCAATAAAGTAGAAGGACAACACCAAATATTGATAAGGAAGTGTAACACTAGAACTCTCATGCATCGCAAGCTGGAATGCTAAACTGTGCGGTCATTTTAGAGAACAGTTTATCAGTACATTATAACATTTAACATGTATTTGTGATAACCTCCATCCATAGCTATTTACCTGGGGAAATTCAAACATACATCCACAAAACTGTGCACATAAATGTTGATAGCAGCATTATTGTTAATAGCCCAAAACTGAGAACAGTTTAAATATCTAAAGGTTGGTGAATACACAAATTGCACGATAGCCAATGGAATATTACATAACACTAGAAGAGATCAAAATACTCCTATATGCAACATATGTAAATCTGAAAAATATTATGCTAAATGATAGAAGGCAAACACAAGCAACTATGAATGGTTTCATTTATATAAAATTCTAGAAAAGACAACATTATAGGAAAAGCAGATCGCTACTTGCTGAGAGCTAGGGTTGAGGAGGCCAAAGTGAGTGCAAAGGGGCACGAAGGTGTTTTTTAGGACTTAGCAACCAATGTACTCTTTGAGATCAGTACTGAATTTCATCACTCTGTACATTTTAAACTGATGAAATTTTTGTCTATAAATAAAACTGTAGCAAACAAAAAGAGAGAAATACTATAAGTGAGCAAGTTTTGATGCATCATCGAAAAAGATTGTCCACAAATTATCTGAAAAGGCTATTAAAATACACCACAAATTATCCAGTACTAACATACTCCTTCCTTTTTCAATGAATATCTATGTGAGAGTAGATTTTCTTCATATTCTTCAGACACTACAACATATCAAAACATATTAAGTATAGAAACAAATATGAGAATCTATCTGCATTGTGTTATGGTAGACATGTAAATATACAATATATATAAAAATAATGCCATTCTCCTCCCTAGTTTCTTTTTATTTTGAAAATATATTCTTCACGAAAGTATTATTTATATTTACATATAATGAATTTATCAAGGCCATTTAGTATTTTCATGTCTTAAAAATTTATTTTCACTTCCATGCTAAAGATATGATAAACATAACCCATTTACAGAAAAGCTCTTTTAGATTCTCAGTCATTGTTAAAATTATAAAGAGGTCCTAAACCTTAACACTGCTGGCTGGTAGGACTGACCCAAAACTAAGACTCAACATTCTGCAGAATGGGTACATTCTGATGAGCTGGGCTGTGTCCCCACTACAAGTAAAGGGAAATTTCCTCCCCAGCTAAATTGAGATCTCTCTGGTTCTAATTTCTAGGCTGGCCTCATGATTAATTAGCTCATTCTGTTTACCTTCAAGGTTTCCCTCTTTCTACTGCCTCCATGACATGGGGACTCTTTTTTTTTTTTTAATCCTGCAGTTTCCTCATTGGGGGAGGGGCCATAATAGGATTGGCCAACTGTGCAGAGCTGTTGTGAGGATGGAATGAGTTTACGCCAGGCCCTTACAATGGTAGCTGGCGGACACTAAGGGCTCAAGCCATGGGAGGCGATATTGCAACCGGCTCTGCTATTGTTCCTTCCCTCCTGCTCTTTCATCTTCGGAAATGTTATTTCTCCACAGTGCACGACCCACCTCTCATTTCCCAAAACTCTGACGTTCATAATAAATGTGTACCCCTTTTTTTTGCTTTCTTTTTTTTCTAATTGCTTGGAGCATCTTCCTGATGCCTTCCAAATTATATTTAAAACTCCTTTACTTGGCCATGCTTTACTTAGCTCAGAACAGGGCAAGAAATAGATGCCTTAATACTTATTGAGCTGTTAGTTTCCAACCCTGTAGTATGGGAACAATAACGGTGTCTTTATTATCTACTTCATGGACATGTTGTGGTAATATATGCGATGAGATGTAATTTAATGGGAAAAAATCCGTAAGTCAAACCAGGCCCTCTTCTTTGTGTCTCAGTATGTCCTAGGGCCGTGATAAGAAATCTTTTCAGACACCAATTACTGTTCAACAGATGGCCCATTTCTATTTTCCCTTAGTGCATATTGAATTTTTCATACCTA